>JAVSBS010006465.1:0-23468 GCA_033124195.1 Coracias cyanogaster | reverse complement strand
TTCCTGGATTATGAATGGATTATTCTGATCTCCATCCCTGTCTTCAAGCTCAGGGGGCTGAATACCCTGAGGATAACTGGCCTGGCTATTAAAGACCGAGGCAAAGGCAGCATTAAGTACCTCAGCCTTTTCCTTGTTCTCAGTGACAACCTTCCCCCTCCTCACACACTGCCGGCATGCCGAAAGGTATAAAGTAAAGCTTCATGCCAGAGTATCTCTATTTCATTTCAAATCTGGTTTTAAGCTGCTCTGAAGTAATGAAAATGAAACAAGACATTTTTATACAAATTCCCAGAATATATTTAATCTAAATCCTCATATGTAATTGTCATTCTCTCTTTACACAGCCCTACATTTGCTTTTTGTGAATGCATTGTACAGCCCCATGGTTGACTCACGTATTCAGCTTCAGTCAAGTAGCACATCATGACATTGTACAGTCCCTCCACTAAAAGAGTCTTGTAACAAGGAATCCTGGTAAGTGTTATCTCAAAGACATATACAGTTTAACTTCCAAGCAATAATAGAGTGTCCCAGGACCCTAACAGCCCAGGGGCACTCTCTTCTGCCCTTCACGAGGCAGTCTCCAAACCTGCTATTCTATACAGAATAAATTGTCTAAGCTTCCTTAAACAACTTAAGAATAAGGGAAAGTAAAAGCATAGCTTCAATGAATGAACTTGAATTAAATTACAATTAACTGAAATTAACTTCAAGGGGTTACAAGTTCAGATGTTATTTTACTACAGATCATACACAGCATATTTACAGCTTCACCTCAATATGAATTAAACGTGTTCTATTACAGTGATTCCATGTGGTAAAGGCAATAAACATGATTACTAAGTAGTTCTGAGACTAAAATTGTTATTTTAGGCTGCTGCAGGTAAGTTCCTTCTCCTTCTTGTGTATCAGCTAGTGTTAAGTAAGGTGTGCAGGAGTTCCACACTGCAATTCCATATACAGCATACACACATAAAATCCTGTGAGAAATAAGAATTCAGATTGTCAAAAATAGGAGATTTCAAAATTCAGGTTTCCTGAATACTGTAATTTAGACATCCTGTTGAATCTTTATGATGGTCTTCAGTTACGAACCACTTGTTTAACTTGACAAACCCTACAAGTTCTTTTCTCCCTAACAGACATTCATTACACATCACTTCAATTCAGTAGTGCAGTTGGAAGCTTCAAAAAGGAAGAATTCACTCAGTGGTTATGAGAAACATGAAAATGTAATTTTACCAGCATTAAAAGTAGATAAATTCAGTTTCTTTGTAGATACCTCCCAGACAGAGCTATGTCTCCCCGCTTCTCTCTCTGTCATGCTTGCTTTCTTCTGGTCAATCTGGGGGTTAATTGTTGCTGTTGCAGCAGAAGAGCATCACCTGGAGCTGGGAACAATCTACCCATCAGCTTGTGTTTTGCTGTGAGTACATCAGCTTACCAAGTGTTGTGGTTTAACCCCATCTGGCAACTAAGCCCCACACAGCTGCTCACTCACTTCCCCACAGTGGGATGGGGGAGAGAGCTGGAAGAGTAAAAGTGCAAAAGACAGTTTAGTAGGTAAAGCAAAAGCTGTGCACACAAGCAAAGCAAAACAAGGAATTCATTCACCACTTCCCATTGGGAGGCAGGACTGCAGCCATCTCCAGGAAAGCAGGGCTCCATCATGCATAATGTTTACTTGGGAAGACAAATGCTATCACTCGAAATGTTTCCCCCTTCCTTCTCCTTCCCCCAGTTTTTATATGCTGAGCATGATGTCATATGGTACGGAATATAACTTTGGTGGGTTGGGGTCAGCTGTCCTGGCTGTGTCCCCTCCTTGTCTCCTTGTGCACCCCCAGTTTACTTGCTGGTGGTGTGAGAAGCAGAAAAGTCCTTGATTCTGTATAAGCACTGCTCAGCAACAACTAAAACATCCCTGTGTTATTGACATCATTTCCAGCACAAATCCAAACCATAGCTACCATGGTATAGGTAGCTACCATGAAGAAAATGAACTCTATCCCAGCCAAAATCAGCACACTGAGGAAGATAGCAAGAACACCACAATTTTTCCATGGAAGATGACTATATCTTCAGGTATATGAGATTTTGTGGAGAACAAGTGTTACTTCATACTGGGTTGTTTTTGTGTTTCAAAGGGATCTTTACTCAACACATTTAAGATATGTAATAACCCACTGGGAAATGGAATAAAACATAATACTATATGCACAAACCACAAAAAGTACTGATTAGAGACAGAAAAAAAGTGTTTGATCAGATTGAAAAATGTACCATGAAACTGCAGAGATCTGAATTTTTTAAAGTCTTATTACCATATTGCTGTGCTCAGGGAAATGACTACACATCAGTATACATTTTAATTAAAACATAAAGTTTTAAAACTAGATTCTATTGTGTTCTTACTCAGCATACCCCGAGGGCTTTGCTCCCTGTTTTGTAAACCAGGTGATTTTACTGACCTGGAAATGTATATTTTTCTAACAATTGCAAACAGCTATACAATAAAAGTGACCTCAAATATGAAATGCCTATTCAGATTTATACAATGTATATAGAAGTTTTATACATTTACTTTAGAGCCCCTATAATGCTACTTGATTATTGATGGGCAAATTTAAACTTCAGCTGTGAAACTATGAAGCTGCTAGATAAAAAATAAGGAAGTGTTGATCAAAAAAGCTCAAATAAAGCATATACTATTAACATTTTTTTGTGATTTTTGAAAATACATATTCATCTGGAAACCTGTGTATGTGCACACACATATAATGAGCATACTTGTTTTTCTGATTTCATGAATATATATGTAAACAAGATTAGAGGAGCATCTTTAGCACTTTTATGAATGGGAATGCAAAAAGATGTGTGCTGGAAGCTCAGTCTCTCTAGTCTCCCTATACAGTCATCAGAGAAAAAATATTTGTCCCAGGGGAAATCCACAGTATGCTCTTAAACAGGTTACTCTGTATCAGGCTCAAAATGGAACCTATTTCTCTCTTTTGGTTAGATAAGAGATAAGCCTTTTAACCTAACTCATTCTACATAGGCACCTAAGCGAGCTACTGTTAATTCCTTGTATATAAAAATTAAAGGCAGTAGGTTTATAGTAAAAACTTGAATCTTTTATATTGAGGTTCTCTGAAATTCTTGTTGAAGCTGTTTGCACCTTAATTTCACATTATCAAAAGACTTCTGGGTTTTCCTTGCATATAATCAGATATAGTCTTGGTGATACTTTTAACTCTGCAAAGACTTGAGGTAATGAGTACATCCAAGTTAATCCTAATCATTGCAGGATTAAGACCTACAGTAAAAGGTATGTTCTGAAATGAACACAGTCATTAGAGGGTGTTCATGCCAATGAACATGGGGGAGGAATTCATTAATTTATTTTCCTATTTGAAACAAAATAACAAAACCTCTCAATAGCATCATTGATGTTTTCCCAAAAGTTCTAAACATAAAAGGTCATGCAATCCTCTCAAGCTCATTAATTTTCCCTTCTCTTGTCCATCAAAATTTCAGTAATTCAGACATCAAGAAGAGGCTTTACACAATAATTTGCCCAATAGAAATAACAAACTGAGGGTATAGAGACATGCATTTGATCATCCATTGACTACTGATAGACTGCCATGTTCCCATATAGCGTGCTTCACGCAATTTACAAATTGTTTCACATGAACTGTCCTTCCAAGGGAAGAAAAGAGAGAAATATTACCCGGATTAAGTGGTTTGCCATGGCCATTTTACTCAAGTACATGAAATCCAGTTTGATAAGATTTGGAAGAATCCTCTTTTATGTCCTTTAGGGATTTTTGGGGGTGGGGGTTTTTTGGCTGGTTTTTTGTATTTTTTTTTTTTCCTCTTTGAACTATTAAAAAAAAGGAAACCTGGGATTGCCTGTTTACCTGGAACCACCCATCACTATCTCAGCTGGCTAAGGTGGGCTAGGCATAGATGTCTTGGTTGCCCTTAGTCAGTTCAGAGCTGCCTGCCTCAGACAGCATTTTTGTCTGAGGACTTTCTCCAAGTGTATTTGTGACAGGGTAAAGTGGGACTGGACCAAGTGCTTTCACTACTGATGTTTTTAAAGCTAATTTCTCCATTATTTGTCTTAAGTCTGGCAGGAATTAGGGGAAGAAATATCTAAATTTGTGTGGAAGGCAGTCAAAGTGAAAATACATAACGTTAAAAAACTCTGGTATACTACGATACAAAGTTCAAAGACTAACCTTTTTTTAAAGCTTAAAATGTTCTCCTTGGTGTGTGAGGCATGTTTATCCTTCACTTTCCGTGTCCAAGATCATGACTTGGCCATGGCCTAAGACGTGACTGGGGTGTTCTTCCTTCTTTCTATTTCAAAGTGGTGAGTTTTCCATGGAATAAACTGGACCATGGGAGCTGGTGAGAAACTATGCTGTGATGCAACAGGTCCCTAGTCCAAATGATGGAGGTACTGAGACTACATGGCACACTCTGCATTGCTTCTTTCCTGTTCACAAAGGAAAGCAGCTCAGCTTATTTTCTACTGCTACCCGTTACTATATATGCTTAAATTATTTAACACTGCCATACATGTCAATAAAATTCTCTCATGTCCCCAGTGTCTCTCTTTTTTTTTCAGATAAGTGTCTTGACCATTCTACAAATTTTATAATTTTGTACATTCACACTCCTTCCTCTTCAATAACTCTTGAATCCTTTGGTAATGCAATGACTCAGACCTGCCCTACACATGAAAATACATGGTCTTATGAAGCAGAAGGTAGGCATATGACCTTCACTGTTCCTCTCCAACTGTTAAGCTGGGCTATTCTGGCATTAACTTCATTTCAGAAGAGTGACTTTTGAATCTTCTGGAGTAGACATGTAAATAAGCTGTGAAAGTGAATGGTCAAGAGTAACCTGATGGCCAAAGTGTTTCTGTAACTGAATAGTTTTAGAGAATGGATAAATCAGCTTCTTACATCATTGTTCCCAAGTATGGGGAAAATAGATAAGATCTTCTCGATCAAATTGATTAGTGTGAAGAGTTTACTCAACCATGCACAATTATGTTTGGCAATATTTTGGAGAAACTTACTCTCTCATTTTACTTTCATTATATTTAAATTTTCATTTTCCAACATCATATATCAGGAAGAGGAAGAAACAAGACTGATATGAGATGAGATGCTTTACAAAAATATTTTTCAGATCAGTGTATGAAACAGCAATCTGGAAAATAATTATTTTATTTCAAAGCAATATGCAGTTGCTGGCCTCAAAGGAAAGAAAAAGTCCAGAACAAAGTAAAGATAGTGTACCTTCCCTCTAGCACCTTACAGACCTTGAGAAAGTATTGTGTGAACTCTAATATAGTGCCTCAGTAAAAATGATCTTACTACTGAGAATTTTGTAATGATGTTGGCAAGCATTCTGGTGCAGGTTTGACAGAGAACATGGAGAGCACCCTGGCATCCTCATTAGTGGGTTAAAGATAAGGTGTAACTTTGGAAGAAACAGCAAATTTGTCTGCTTATTTCTCTACTGCAGCCTGCACATGATCCTGGACCTCATCCTCTATCTTCTTCACAATGTGGGGTGCTTACTCTCCTGTCTGCACTCTTTTCTACCTTTCTGCGTCCACAAAGAGGTTTTTCTCATCCTTCAGGCCTTCTGGAAATAAAAAAGGGGAATGAAGAAAGGAAAGGAGACAGTTCTCTCCTTCAATACTTGCTACCTGGAGCAGGAATAAGAGAAGAGAGCCTAAAACAGACATTCTGATTCGGCCTGATCGTCACTTGCTGGATGCTGACCTAACTACACTGAAATCAACCACATCTCAAACTACATCGACTTACATCTCCATACCCAGCAACTGAATCCTGAAGCCTGGAAAGGACTGATCTGCAGCTGTGCTGGAGGTTGTAAAAGATTGAAATAATTTATTCTTTATTTATTGCTTAAATAATAGCATAGCATTTCCACAGCACTATACATATTCAAAGCAGTGTCCAAACAGGAACTGTTTAATTGATTCTCACAATACCCCCTATGAAGTAGTTAAGTAAGTTAATGGGAGTTCATAGGCTCTCAGGATTGATTAGAGCAGGCAAGCAAGGAAGTGTTTTGTTTTGGCTGATGATGTGAATGGATAGATGAATGAAGTGGGAGGGAGGATTTGGCTTTTACAGCTCAAGTTTGTAAGACGAAGTCTTTAAGGAACAGAAACAACTATCATCAGTGTTCAAATTAAAGCTGTCCATTAAGAGTGACTCCCATTATATTTGATTTTTTTTTATTCCTGGTGAAAGTATAATACCTATTTTTCATCAGAGTTAGTGCTATTATGTTTTAATGACATTCACATGGCCTTAATCCCAAAAAGAATATTTTGTTTATCACATGGGCAGCAGGCCGTGAGTGATGTTATTAACTATTATTTTCTTTCCCTTTGGCAGCTTTCAGGCAAAACTGTAGCAAAGTTACTATCACTCAACAGTGGCCATGGGGTTTTGAATGAGCTATGACATTTTAATTGGTGTCCATCATTAAAATGAAATAAAAAAGAAAAGTAAAAATAGCAATACAAAATAAAGGAAGAGAAATGATGTTGATGGTGGTATAAAAGAAGGTTGAAATGAAGGAAGGACAAACAATGACCCGAAGTAAAAGAATAATTTCCCTTCTCACCCTAGATTTTCTTCAGTTGCAGTCTATTAACTTAGCTTAAAAGCATATAAAGGATCCCTAAGAAAGAGACTAATAATGCGGCTCCTGAAATGATCAAAATATTGGTAAAAGGAAAGTTAGCTTAAGTCATAATTTGACCTGTTTTTGGCTACAGTCTCCTCCCACTCTGCAGCCAATAATTATGTGATACTGGTTCCTTCTCTCCAGCTGAACTGAATGTTGCAGTCAGAAGTGTAAGAGTTGACTATTATTCTTGGATGGAGGGGAAAAAAAATGAGTGGGTAAGAAGCTTTTAAGAAGCCTGCTGGGAAACATTCCATTAGACTTTCTTAGAGAGCTCTTCAACATCTGAAACCTGTAATGGGTGAAAAGACGAAGGGGAACTGGCAAGATCAAATTATATAAAGAATGATCTTTCCTGCTGACTTCACAGATTACTGATCTCTTTAAGGAACTGCAAGATCTGGCTCCTGCTTTTCTCCTCTAGCTTCCTTTTTAAGGAGAAATATTTTAGTGTAGAGGTTACTTAGTAACTCAAGGAACCTCTACAAATGAAATGTTGGAAGGCTGTTTTTTTCTATTTGAAGAAATTGCCTGAAGCAAGGCATTTTTTGTCTTGTTTGAAACTCATATGCACATTACATTGCTGACACTCCATTACATTTTTTTAAACTCTATCTCTGTTATTTTCTATTCCTGTTTCTTTTTTTGTTACCTGAATCACACCATTTACGAAAGTCTATTAGCAGACATTTTTTATAGTCTTTAGTTTCTGCAACCTTTGCAAAAAATATGTCTTAAGCTATTTTCATCTTCTACAGCTTGAAACTGCTGGTTATCATTCTCTGGAAACCTATAGCACAGCAAAAAATCCCCTCAAAATAAGGATACGTTGGTGCATTGTGCAAATAAACAGGATGTTGTAAGATGTGTACCTAGATGTGTACCTTGTGGGGTGAGAACTGAAGTGTAACAGAGCACTTCCCATGTCTGATGGTCTTTTATGTTGATTATTGAGAAGTCACAAGGCAAAACACGTTGAAATGACACTACATTAGAGGGTAACAAGGGAGACTTTGCACACATGAAAACCACTGCAAAAAGTGCAGGCTAACAGAGAGGTCAAATTTGTTTTCCTTCCCTGTGAGCTGAATTCTGGGCCTATGTGAGGCTGGGTCATGTTCTCCACCTTCCCACACAAGAGGACATGTGAAATTTTTTTTAATCCTTAGAAGTGGTTTCAGTTAGAGGAAAGAGGGGTCAAATAAAGTTCTGCATCCCATTCTAGCAGTGTCACAGGACAGGAAAGGGGTATGCTGTTGACAAATATAGCTCCTCCAGTACATACTTAGCTCTGAGAAGACGTGTGACATACAATGTCCCTTAGCTAATTGCATTTTTGAATGAGAAAAATGTGATAGAAAAGGTATCAATGTCTTAATCTGATCTAGGCTCCTGAGATATCTTGGAGGACAATCCTTCCCTTCTCAAGTAAATTAGATTAATGTTACCTAAAACCCCACTGTTTTTTCTCCACTGATTATGACAGAAGTCTAGGCCATTTAGCTAAGGTGTAAACATCTACATTGTGGATATGTAGCACTTCATTCCTGAAGTGGAGATAGGATATGTAGTTGATCCTACGTAGAGGATATACAGGACTTCATTCAATAACCTTCATCCAATCAATTAATACATTAATTCAATATAAGTCTCTAGCACTGCCTGAGATGCCCCAGTGTAACCAGTCTGTCTGGCACATGACTGCTACAGGACTTAGAAGAGAAAGATAGAGATTAAGTGGGATAACCCAGGACATCTCATCGTTTTAGCCCTGGAAACCTATATGGAAGTAACTAAACTGAGACCCAAGTTAATGTGATTTCACAATCTGATGTTGTTCTCTATGTTCTTCAGTACTGTTCTTCAATAACTGTAAATACATCACAGAAACTCAACAGTCAAAGCAGGAGTTAATTACCTTTCACTACCTAAATGCACACCCTCTCTTCACAGTAAGATTCACTTGCCTACACCTAAATACTTGTTGTCATTTTAGGCACCACAGGTTATCTGCTTAGCCTCTGTCAGAAATAATCAAATGCCCAAATCCTGCATTGATCTCCCAGCTCCATGAAGGCATTTTGGATGCCCTTGGCTCTTTGAGATGACACTGGGTCTCTATATGAGATGACCAAAGCCTCTCTAGTTACTGCAGAGCTCTAAACTTCATTAGCTGTGCAAAATGACAGAAAAAAAATCCTGGAATTCACAATCAGATAACATCTACTCTTTGTGATATTACATATTTTGTTTGTAAAATTCATTTGGTTGAAGTGAAATAACTCACCAAAATGTCTCTGACAAAATACTTAGATCATTGAATATGTTCTTGTCTGGATAAAGGGGGAAAAAAAGAACACAACTGGAAGAATCTAGCTTATGACTGCCAAAGGGAAAAAAATAGACTTCAAAGGTACAGGGAAATAGCAGCTCTGTCTAGCACTGATCTGCTGTAAGAAGGTTTTCTTCATAATTTCTTTTTTTTCCAATCCTCTAGTGTTTTTACAGAAAATTCCTTTTCCATATTTTACTTCTAGTCTACAAAAATCAATCATTACTGTGCTTGCTTTAAGGAACAGAAATAAAAGGGGATACAGAGCACTCAGGTGCAGCCACTATTTGCAAAGATCAGAAGCACATGTGGTTGTAATGTAAGTATATGTAATGCAGCTTCCTATTATGATTCAATGGACCTACCAAGTGCACTGTACCGTACAGGGTGATGGCAGTTTATTTACATGCAATGCCTAGAAATGCAGGGGCTCAGATTGGATTGTAAATATGCACATCCTTTTGTACTGAAGTAAAAAAAAAATAAGGTGAGGTGATATATTTGAAGTTTTCAAGTATTTTAATACTATGAGAATTCTTGAGCAAATGTTGTTGAACTTAAAGTGATTTGAAGATTGCCTTTGGCTGTTCTCTACTCATCAATTCAATTAAAGATTTGTTGACTGAACTAAAAGAGCTCAATGCCACTGCCAAGCTTTAAGGGCATAACTATAACTGGGCAGAATATGTGCCTTAAATGTTTCATCTGTTTCACTCAAATCCAAGCAAAGCAAATTCACCTTAAAGACACACAAGCGTGCATGTCAATTTTACATTCTTTGAGACTCATGTCCAGTGAATGATACTTGCTGCTGTTGCAAGAGATAATAAAAAGCAATTTTACAAATACATTAAAAGCAAAAAAAGAGTCAGAGAGCATCTCCATTCTTTATTGGATGAGAGGGGGAACATTGTCACTGAGGACAAGGAAAGGCCTGAAGTGCTTAATGCTGCCTTTGCCTTGGTCTTTAATAGCCAGGCCAGTTATCCTCAGGGTATTCAGCCCCCTGAGCTTGAAGACATGGATGGAGATCAGAATAATCCATTCATAATCCAGGAAGTGGTAGTCGATGACCTGCTATGCCAGTTGGACACACAC
This sequence comes from Coracias cyanogaster, assembly GCA_033124195.1. Classification (NCBI taxonomy): domain Eukaryota; kingdom Metazoa; phylum Chordata; class Aves; order Coraciiformes; family Coraciidae; genus Coracias; species Coracias cyanogaster. The sequence continues at coordinate 13,282 of JAVSBS010006465.1, read as the reverse complement.
AAGCCTATGGGGCCAGAGGATATCCACCCAAGAGTGCTGAGGGAGCTGGTGTAGGAGCTTGCCAAGGTGCTCTCCATCATTTACCAGGTTAAGTCCCAGATGACTGGAAACTTACCAATGTGACACCCATCTACAAGAAGGGCAAGGAAGGAGGATCTGGAGAACTGCAGGTCTGTCAGCCTGACCTCGGTACCAGGGAAAATTATGGAGAGGTTCATCTTGGATGCACTCGCACGGCAAGTGTGAGACAGCTGGGGCCTAGCCAGCACGGATTCACAAAGGGTAGGTCCTGTTTGACCAAGCAGCTGTCCGAACATAAGCCACTAGTATGCCCAGGTGGCCAAGAAGGCCAACAATATCCTGGACTGTATCAGTAATGGTGTGACCAGCAGGAGTAGGGAGGTGGTTGTGCTCCTGTACTTGGCACTCGTGAGACTGTACCTTGGGCACTGTGTCCAGTTTTGTGCTCCACATAATAAGGACATTGAGGTGCTGGAACCGATGCAGAGAAGGGCAACAAAGCTGGTGAGGGGTCTGGAGAATATGTCGTATGAGGAGTGCCTGAGGGAACTGGGATTGTTTAGCTTGGAGAAGAGGAGACTGAGAAGAGACCTCATTGCTCTCTACAGTTACCTGAAAGGAAGTTGTAGTGAGGCTGGTGCTCAAGTGAATAATGACAGAACAAGAGGTAATGGCCTCAAGATGCACCAGGTGAGGTTTAGATTGGATATCAGGAAGAAGTTACTGACTGAAAGAGTGATTATGCATTGGAACAGGCTGTCCAGGGCAGTGGTGAAGTCACCATCCCTGGCAGTGTTCAAAAAATGGCTAGATGCAGTGCTTCAAGACATGGTCTAGGGGTTAGGGAGACATTGGATGAAGGTTGGACTTGGTGATCCTAGAGGTATTTTCCAACCTAAATAATTCTATGATTCTATGACTTTTGGCAGATATATTTTTGCAGTTGTTATCAGACCAGTTGAAACAAAGAAGTACTTATTTCAAAACTCATTCCCTGAGTTCTTGTTTGCATAACTTTGTGTCTTGCCTATGCTACAGTAACTTGTCTTCATACAGCTGTACTAGCATGACTCTTTGTGCTTATGTGTTAGCTTACAATTCACTGGACTTACAGTTACATTACTGGCTGATGTTGCCACAGGGGCTAGCAAGTTGCTGGTACCATTTACAGAAATAAGATTATTGCATTTGTAAATAATAAACAAATTGATCAGTAGAAGAAAATCTGATAGAACTTTTAAAAGAGCTGTTGAAACATTGACTTTAAATTACTAAAAACAACACTCCACTTTCTTCCACTGTATTTATGTTTTTGGGAATTCACTATAGCACCAGATCAAGGTTTGATATCCAATACATTGTAACTGCATATCATTGCTTGTTATAAGGGTCATTTTACATTTCAGTACATTTCTAAAGGTTGTTTTTTTTCTTTAAATAGCATAAAAAAATATTTAACTAATATCAAGTACTGTATCCTTTTGAAAATCTACTTGATTTTAACCCTGGGGAAAAAATGATGAATGGTTACAACAACAAGTTTTACTTCAGATCGTATATGTCACAGAAATTAAACACATTGTCTCAGTGGATGAGAAGGAAATGCAGATTCTTCTGGGTAATTCCTTGTTTCCTGTATCCTGTGTGCTGAAGAGCCTTTTACAACAGCAGAGAAGGCTCCTACCAGTGTACAGCGCATATGTTTTTGCTAGCAACAACAATGTAACTAGAAGCTAGGGGGACAAGAGGGACATGGGAGTTATTCACAGGTTAGTGAGATAATTTTTCAAGGGAAATAATAGAACAACATATTAAATAACAAACCTATTAAAAACAGATTCATACCTAAAGTTGACAGAAACCCATCATTGGCCAAATAGGTTAAGCTTTCTAATTTCTCTGTATAATTGCAATGACAGATTAATTGGACTTTAATTTCTGCCTAAGCAGATGTAATAACACATATCACAAGTATGAACTGGAAAAATTAAACTTAACTCTAAGATACATTCTCTAAGTAGGTAAGGTTTATTTTCCTGAGGGGTCTTTTTTTTGTAAGGTCTTCCCATGGTCTTAATGTCTGAAGATAAATGAAAAAATTTCAAATATATTAAATTAGAATGATATGTTAATGAATCTTTCCCTGCTTAAGACAGTATATTTGAGAACTAAGTCAATAATATCCATTCTTTTTGCAGAGTAATTGAAAGCGGTTTCTTTGCATTCTTTGAAAGATCATATTTCCTTGATTTATTGTTATTTACTTAGACATGCGATCATTAAATAGGCACAGTTATATTATCTGACTAACATTAATAGATTAAGGAAAAGTTTCCGTTGTCCTAGGTTTAGACATAGGCAAAAAATATAATCACTTCTGTAAAACCACTTTTTGTGGCCAATTGCCTTCATAGACAGAATTTTTAGCCGCCTTCTTGAGACTGAAGTACTACCTATGGGCTAATAAAACCAGGAGGTTTAAAGTTCAGGTGTGCCCTTGTTGGGTGAAGTGATACACAGTTATTTCAGTATTAATAGAATACATTTATATATGAATCTTCTAGACAATGGGTTATCTTGATGTAGATAGAAATGCAAGGACCTGAGCAGATTATGTGATCTATTAATTGCATTTAAATCATTCAATGCAATCCGTAAGAGACAGATTATTCTTTGAATCACACAAGTATTTTGTATACTTGTTCCTAGCTATAGTCTCCATAGTATTAGTGACTATGTCTCCAATGATAAAAGCAAGCCTTTCACCATGTACCCAGACAAACATTGCAGGAGCCTATATGTATTCCAACTCAGTACTAGCTCTGTAGACCATAAGAGTCACTTAGTGGATGACAATCTCCTTAACCAGCAATGCTTAAATGAGGATGACTCATAGGCCAATTCCACTGTTCTTTACACAATGCTGTTGGTTTCTATGCATAGATTCTGGACTACATGAATAACCTATTGCAGAAATCACAGAGCTGGAAGATATAAATGAAAGTGTATGCTCAGATTACTCTGAAATTACCAGAGCTGGATAGTAACGAAAGAAGATTAACGTCTGCTTGAATTTTTGTACTTCACTGCCACTTCATTTCAAAGAACATGAGATCAGTCAGTAGGTCTACCTGAACATCTGGAAATGCTACAGGTTTTTTTCCCCTCAATAAAACAGGAAGGACAGTAAGAATGCTTCTATCACCCTCTTTCTGTTTCCTACAGAGGGACTGGAAAGGGTTGACAAACCTACAGCCTTCAAGTCTGGCAAGAAGGCCAGCAAAACTAAGATTTTAATGGGAGCATATTTAATATACTATAAAGAAATGACATTGTTACCTCTCAGAGATGAAGAAAAAGAATGCCTTGTACACTGGAAACCAACGAGACTAGAAGAAACACAGAGACAACTGGAGTTTATAACAAAACACACTTTTGAACGTTGTTGTTCTCGCCTCAGCTCTAGGCTAGGTGATGCATTGCCCTACAGCACAATAGAGAATGAAGAAAGAAAAATCCCTGCTTGTTACTGTGCTAACGTAACCAAGTAGGTTTCAGGTTTCATTTTATCTGTCAGGGCCTGAAATTTGCTTTCACTGGATTTTACTTTATAAATTTCAGTCAACAGTAAAAATACTTGTTCTTAGCTTGCATTTATTAGAGAACAACATACTTTACCACTGAAAACACACAGTATTTTGACATCTGACAAACCCTGTACTTTAAAGTGATTTTTTTGAGATCAAACTTCATTGTTGTTTAGCATTAAAATGATTTTTTCATGCTTGATATTCAAGAATATAGGCTTTCTATAATGAGTTTTATGGGATGTTCTAATACTGGAGGGAGAATTATGTCTTCTTTCCCACTTCATAAAAAAGGCCAGAAATATCGACACAGTAGACAAAACAGGCCACAAGCCCTAGCTGCCTATCTACCATCTTCTTGTAATGTACAGGTTCATGTCACACATTAGTGTCTGGTCCATAGGGAAGATAACAGAGTACTTTTTTTTCTTGACCACTGATGAACTGCATTATTATAAGGAAAGCCCAAAGCCCCTTTACCCAGGACTTTGTATATGACCCTTTCATCCATCCCTGTCACCCATGGATATGCTGTGGGCCGTTTCTTAAAATTTCAGAAGGAATTTGGATATCTGTCCTTTCCTCCTCTGTGCAGTCCTTTAGGTGCCTCATCTCCCTTGAGAGAGAACTTTCAGAGGGCAACACAGAGCATTTTGAGTAGGTTCTCACTCTTTGCCACTCTCTGGAAATACCTGTTTCTCTCCACTGTTTACAACAGGTTACATTCCTTCATCCCACAGGTCACCATGTGGCTCATACAGGGTGGATAAGTAATGGACAGGTAATGTGAAAAAGAGTAGGTCTTCAGATTATTAACATGAGGTAGATAAATAGCTGTGCAATTTGTAGACCTAATCTCTCAAGTTACATAACCATGGAAGAGAAATAAAAATACAAACATTAAGTTTTTAACTGAATATATGTTCATGCTTTTTTGCTTCTTTTTTCTCCAATATTCATTGAACTCTACTGGCTGGCAAACTTGAGAAAACCTTGCAGAAATATAAACAGAAACAAAACAGATTCCTCTGTGCAATTCATTCCTCCCAAGATTTCGTATACATCACTTAGATTTCTGTAAACTGTGTAAAAACATGGTGCTGGAGGGTTTTCTGTAGCTCTTGAAATTGAGAACCTTTCAAAAAACACTGAAATGTTTCCTGGCTGCTGGGTTGAAAAAATTGTTGATTTTGGAATATATTATATGTACTTATACTCGATTTATACAGCCATGAAAACCATATTAAAAGAATAAATAAAACTATTATTTTACAGTTATTAAAATATTTTAGTATTATGTACATGCATTTTAATAAGGTTGAGTGTATGTGATTTTGGTATATTCTGCCTAAGGCTTTTTTAAGTGTTTTTTTGACATTAATGCTTTCTCACAACACTGAAAGAGAGATGCAGACTTGCTTTGCCCATGGTCTTCCCCAGCCAGATAAGAACCTACTCTGAATTGAAAGGCAAGATATATTAGCTTATTCACTCACTGTGCCAAGTGCAGCTGCATTTCTGGCTAAGCTGACATTCAAGTAGACAATCCATTTAGAGGGTGGAGCATGTGACATTATGATTGTGAGAAGACCTTACAGATACGTCATAGAAGTCCTGACTACCTAATGTTCAGACTATATTGCTTCTGTTTTGTATGTAATTCATCTCAGAAAATAGCTGAATAGTACCTAACACCAGCAACCCCAAAAAAACATATATCTCCCCCCACTCCTCCCCTCCAGGGCATGCAATAACAATGTAAGTGTCACCACTTGGCAGAAAGGTACAGGGTCTGACTTGACATTGAGGTAGGAAGATGGATCGCTACAGGTAAATCATTGCTACTTCTCCTTAGTAGGTGGCAAGGTGCTTCCTTGACTCCCTATGGGCTTACCAGTTTCATCTGAACATGGGAGAGTTAGTCCCTTTTACTATAAAAGGATGTTAACCTTGCTGTAAGGCTTATCTATGGGCAGTTACACTCCACTTTGAGAATGTGTGAATCTTTCTACAGTGACTGCAACATTGTTTTGGTCACACGCATACTTCCAGACTGACATCTGGGGCCAAGTTTCAGTCCATAGTCTCTTAATACAAACTTACTTTCCTATTGGCACCTTGCTTAATTTTACTTCATAAGACCAGTTGAAGAAGGAGGCGTGGTGTCTGCACAACCTTTCTTATGAATCTAGCCTCCATCTGTGACACTCGTGCGGAGAGTATTAAACTCCCTCCAACAAGTTACCGAATTGCACCAGTGGAATGTACCTTCTCCAACCTCAGGATACCTCATATATTCTCACTCATTCTCCACATAGGATGTTTGCCACATTTCCCACAGTGAAGAAGCCTCCACTGCCAGATAAATATATTGACCATTTTTTTTTATTGCTTAAACACTTGTCTTTTGTGGAGCTAATCCTTGAAAAATGGTGTATCTAATTCACAGTTTTGATCAGGAAGAAGATCACAAACATATTGATTTAGGTAATTAGCAAGATCTAAAGCCAGTGAAGTAAGCAGTAAGAGGAGAATCAAACATTCGAGACAACTCAAAAACTGAATTCCAGTTTAATCAAAACATAAGGGTTAGAATAATGGACATATCTGTAAAAATTAAAGCTGTGGAACTGAAAAGCATTGGGCAATGTTTATGAAATAAAATATACAGAATTATTGTATTTAAATGATAATTTGGATTTTAGAGAAGCTGAATTTTAGAAAAGAAGATGTTAGTCTTTTGCTTCAGGTGTGAAATCACTCATTAAAAAAAAGATATAAATAGATACATTATATGGCAGATGATTTCTCACGTAACTAACATATTTGATAGTTTTTCCCTGAAGCATTTGAAGCAGGTTAGTGTTTAACAGTCAGTAAGGAAAGGTCTATATTTTATATGTTTTCTTTGCATCACCTGATGATCACAGAGTTGTCCTTATTCTGTAAAGTTTTGATTTTAAGGATTTACTCTAGGCATTTTGCCACTTGTAGGAAAAGAGCCAGTACCATTGATGTTCTGTTCTGAGCCACACAAGTCTTGAGGCAATGTGAACAATTCATGAGACTAATTAACCTATTTAGTGTTGAACACCTACTGGTGTTAAATGTAAGGAAATTGTGTTTGAAGATGCATCCTTTTTTCTTTATTTCTATTTCACTATGGCATAGTTTCCATCTCCCTGGACATAAAAGCCACTTTATAAGAAAACAGGAAGAGCTATCTAGTAAATTTTTATAATTCAAGAAACATTTTAAATAAGGAATTATATTTTTCCTTTTTTTAATTATGGCTTTTTATCTCATTTGTACAATATTTTAATTAATACTGAATTGTTAATTCAGTAATTAATACTGCAGAAAGTGATTTTTAAATTAAATTCTCAGACAAACACATATGTGCAAATAATAGAGGCAGAGTATTTACTTAAACTAGTGTTTAATGACATAAATTCATTTTCAGTTAATAATTTTTTTTTATTTCTGTAAGGAAAATGATTATCATCCATCACATTAACAAAATGTAAAATTACTAATTTATGTAAGATTTAAAGTCCCTCTGTCATCACAAATTTTATGTATAATCTGTATTTTTCCATCAGGGTTTACACTGCATATCAGTATTAAGATTATGTTGAAATTTACCACTATTCTATGGTATTATTCATTTAGGAATCAAAACGGAAGGAAATTGAATATTTTGTTATCATAAATAACTTTCTTTCATAAAAGTCACCAGGTTCTTTTGGTTTCTCATGTTGATACACTTTTGAGAAAAACTATGTACTTAAATACAGTGAACAAACAAAATAAGAAAGGCTTGAGCTTTTCTTTCAGAGTCCAAGGGAGCTGCGATCTGTCATGTCACAGATGCTTGTAGTAATACTTACTCTCTTATCATGCATAGTATATAATTTATGCTGCCATAGGAATTATGTGTTTGCTTTACACACTTTCTCATATTAAGGAGTCTGAGGCTACTGAGATCTGTCTTTATATATATGGTCATACATAGAGTTTCTTTTCTAGATATATAAATGTAAGTGCATATATATACACACATACATATTCATACATATTTATATATGTATGTATATACATGTATATTTACATATATGCTTGTGTATATATAAATAAATACAAATATAGAATCATAGAATCACAGAGTTGTCAGGGTTGGAAGGGACCTTAAAGATCATCTAGCTCCAAGCCCCTGCCTTGGACAGGGACACCTCCCACTAGATCAGGTTGCTCAGAGCCCCATCCAACCTGGCCTTAAAAACTTACAGGGATGGGGCTTCCACCACCTCTCTGGGCAGCCTGTTCCAGTGTCTCACTACCCTCATAGTGAAGAACTTCTTCCTAACATCTAATCTGAATCTATTCACCTCTAGTTTTCATCCATTACTCTTAGTCCTACCACTACCCAACATTCTAAAAAGTGCCTCACCAGCTGTCTTGTAGACCCCCTTAAGATACTGGGAGGCCACAATAAGGTCTCCTTGGAGCCTTCTCTTCTTCAGACGGAGTAACCCCAACTCTCTCAGTCTGTCTTCATAGGAGAGGTGCTCCAGCCCTCTGATCGTCCTGGTGGCCCTTTTTTGGACACGTTCCAGCACATCCATATCTTTCTTGTAATAGGGGCCCCAGAACTGGAGACAGTACTGTAGCTGGGGTCTCACAAGAGTGGAGTAGAGGGGGAGAATCACCTCCCTCGGCCTGCTGGCCACGCTTCTCTTGACGCAGCCCAGGATATAATTGGCTTTCTGGGCTGCAAGTGTACACTGATGGTTCCTGTTGAGCATCTCGTCCACCAGTAACCCTAAGTCCTATTCTTCAGGGCTGCTCTCAAACCAGTCACTGCCCAGTCTATATCGGTGCTTGGGATTGCACCGACCCAGATGCAGGACCTTGCACTTGGTCTAGTTGAACTTCGTGAGGTTGGCATGGGCCATATTTACAAAAATACATCACGGACCATATTTACAAAAATGCATTACTATAACTATTATCATTAACAATATTTTAATAATAATAATGATATATGGTATATCAACCAATATAGTTCATTCTACAAATATCCCATAGGGAAAAATATAAATTAAGTTTCCCCCATTGAAAAGTCTTTACAAAATCCTATCCAAAAAAGATAGTTTCAGAGCAGATTTAGGAAAGACTTTTCTTTTTAAGAAGATGGATATTCAAGCCTAAAAGTGGACATACTGAAAGCTCTAATATTGCCAGCCGAATAATTGCTGGTAGATATTCCCAGCTGGTATAAAATTGTGCAATTGAAGTGACTTCGATGTTTTTATTCAACGTGTTTCTTTTTCACATGGAATAATACACTGTGTATTTGTTTAATTAGGTAAAGCCAAATTAATTAGAAAAGCTGCTTCAACTGTTGAAATGTCCATCATTTTTATTTATTTCCAATTAAGATCTTATGCCAAATGACTAGTTCTTGTAGTTCTTACTCTTCAATCTGTCAGAGCAGAATATTAATGGCAATGTAACCTGTGTACTAAAGACTGAACAGACAGAAAGCTAATCTCATTACTAAGGACAAAAACAGTACCGAAGAAACCTTAAACGGCATTATTGACTGCCTGCCTTGTTTTTGCCTGTGTCTAAGGCTGGAATGAATACTTCTGTTGGCTACACTGGAAGTGTTGGCTACACTGGAAGAAGGCTAATTAGGTAATTGTCTCAAACTAATGTGATGTCTTAGCTGAAATCCGGATGCAGTTCTTGAAACTGGAGTGCACACTTCGTGGTTTTGCCAATTGGAGCACAAACCCACCCAAACCTTCAGCAATTCTTTGTCAGCCGTTGGGCAAGAAATATACTGTATTCCATCCATAAGCTTACTTTTTGGCATTTATATGTGTTTTAAGTTTCAGTGTTCTTATGCTTAATGGCCTAAACTTCTCTGCTGTACATAACATGGGGCTATAAAATCAGTGTAAGGAAGCCAGTAACTAAGCTGTTGAAATCAGTGTCAGAATATTTAGACACATTATGCTGCAGATTAAAATTCTCCCTTCCTTTCGTCTGCTAAGAACATGCTTCACTGAGAAAAGTGGTGATCAGGAAACTTGGGAAACAGAGAGATTTTGACATTTTGAGGTTAAACTGAAAAGACATTTCCTGGCAGCAAACACATTTCATGTTTGACAAAGTGTTACATAAGCACTGACAATTGCCGCCTTTTCCCATTCTTTACAAAGTCATAAAGAGTAGAGGTGCTACCATCCACACTGAATGAACTCTGGTCTATATTCTGCAATTTAGCCAGGTTCAGACTTGTTTATACTTATTTATGTATCTATCAATAATTTAAAACCCCTTTGTACCTAGTTTTCTGGGTCTTTTTTACCTCCAAGTATACAAATAGTAGAAATTTTGTGTGCTTCTCATACTCATTATGGAGTAAATAACTGCTTTTAGAAAATGTAATTGGTTTTAATTACTTTAATAACTGTTAAAACATCCTGATTTCTTGCATCAGGAATATGATATCCAAGCATGATTCATGTAGCATAGCAAATATATAGTACATTGCATTATAAAATATATACCACATTTTGAATAATCATAGAAGTGCTCTACCAATTATCTTCCTACTGTTTTTCATTCAAATAAAAAGGAAATAAACCCTACAAGTAAAAGACTAGAAGCATTGCACAGTTTAAATTGATTAATTAGGATTTTTTTCTAACTTTAGGCATGAAAATCTCTTGCCTGCTCACCAACTCTCATTTAAAAACACTTGGGGGCCATGCAAGTTGTTGCATTTTTACACATAATCTCCTGATTTTCTATTTAAGCACCACTAGCAAAATTTAGTGCCAAATTCAGTGGGATGGCAATGGAAGTGTATTCTTATAGGCAGCCCATATGTTTTTTTAAATGCAATTTTGACAACCATCATAAAGTAATAGTGCCATACTTTGTATCTCACTATGTGGAATTATATTGTACCACATTCAGATATTGCTAAAAGGAAAAGAAGACTAGATAAAAGTATGGAGGAATACCGAGGATTTGGCAAATACAAATGTCCAAAGGGTGATATTTTTTAGTGAGAATCTAAGTAACTGGTACCATATAGTATGTTTTTCCCCTAACCTATGGAGTCAGATCCATCAGGAGATACACTGAAATCAGTTTATGGGGCAGAGATGGCAGAGGAAAAAACTTCTGTACATGCATCATTAAAAAAATGCAGTGTGTCTGTTCTGAGTGATCCCTCCTATAGTACATTTACATAAGCAAAATCAGGAAGGAACTTGAGTTAATTAGGCTGTGCTGTGGTGAGAAATTTTGAACGTTACTTAAAAGCAAAATAGAATATTGAATACAAGTCATCTAACTTCCAGAAGGCAAAAAGAAGCAAAAGCACAGAACATTCTGTACCTGTCATGATCTGTGATTTGTGTCGCGTAGCAGAGTCTTGACAGATGCTTTGTGTACGAGTGATCAACTTCAGCAAAGTTCTTAGTTATCCCATCCCCGCCTTCCCTAGTGATCAGAAACTGCTGCTCCTTTTGCAGCAGGCTCAGTTCAAGCTCTTGTAATAAATCATGCTGATGTCTATCCTTGAAATATACAGTTTGGACAATGGGGTGCCTCTTCATCTCCTGTTGCAGTTCACTGAAACTGTTAAAATACTCAAGAGTATTTCATTTGTCACATTTTTCTGCTTCAGTTTGGAAAAATGCTGGCTTACTACTTACCCAAGAATCTTAGTATTTTCTAAGCACTGAAGATTCCTAGTATGTACCCACATGAAGTAAGAGTTAATATACATATTTCACAGATACGTTATTTGTAGAACAAAGATGTTAACATCCTTCTGATCAACTTTCAAAGTGAAGTGGAGTCTCATTTTTAACAGCTGAAATGACCTTTCACAGAAATTCCTCAACTAATCAAAGCATTCCATCTTTATTTACCTAAGTTATCCTCTTAATACCTTTTTGTATCCTAATCTATGAGTTCTATTTCAGGTCTCCGAAATATATAATATTGCTTTATCACAAATTACATAAGCATTCTTAATTGATGGTGAGTGCTAGGATTTTATATCATCAGTGCATGTGCTAAAGGAGGAAATACCATTGAAACACATGTGAAATTCAGAAATTCATGAGAAAACCTATTTTTATAAATGCATATTTAAATACATACATAAAGAAAAAATATAAAGGAAAGTAAACATATAAAAGTATTTCTATATTCGTGATAAATTTTGAAGATAGCAAAATTCATCTAGGAACTAAAAACTTTGTAAAATAGCTTGAATCTGAACAAGAATTTCAGTATGTTCAAGATGCTGTTCAACAATCAAAATATGGAAAGAATTACTGTATTCCCTAAGTCTCTACATTTCTGTTGAGTTTGAGACATGCCAGAGTCTCTCTACAAGTGTTCTTCCTTGATTGTCTTCTATAAGGCACTTTGTTTATGGCAGATTCTGAATTTTGCATCCATCTAGTTCCTGTAACTGCATCAAATAGAAAGTGACCTTAGAAATAAAGGATATCATTTATTTGGCCAAATATGGGCTGCTGCAAAGCAGAGTTTTGACTTGTATGAACTCTGTATGGTCAACAGAAAGAAATACATGTTTCAACCTAATATTGATGACTAATAGAAGTCAGATGACTCATAGCCTAAGTGTGATAATTTTGATTCATTGTAGAGAGAAAATAGGATTATTAGCCCAGATGCAAATGTCTGCAGTGTGACCAGCTAGATAACATTAACCCCAGACTTTTTTTCCTGAACAGAACTCCTCTGTTTTAATTTGAGACAACGTTTTGTTCTAACTTGGAAAATGGATAATAGACAAGATTCATGACTATCTGGATCTCTCTGCCATGTAGACATGTGTTTTTCTCCTGAAGACTCTTCTCTGATCCCCAGGTCCTACCTTCTTTCTCCAGGTTTCAGGGCTGCAGAGCTTACTAAGAGCCCTTGCAGGGTCCTATGCCACTTACATTTTGCAGATCTAGGACTCCATCAATCATTTCCTGTTGTGGAATCCTGAATTTAGATTCAAAATGTGCTTAAGGCCACTTTGGATGGTGTCCTGGTTTGGCCAGGACAGGGTTAACTTGGTGCAGCCAGGCTATTCTATACCATGCTAACATCATGCCCTGGGGCCAGTTCCGGTTCAGGGCCAGTTCCAGGTTCAGCGGTTCAGTGCAGGCGTGTGGAGTCAGTCCATTCCTTTGTCCCCGGTATTGCCCATTTCTGTGTATTGCTTCTTTCTTACTGTTGTTATTGCTTTTGTTACTGTGATCGTTTCTTATGTGTTTCTGTATTAAACTTTCCTTATCTGAACTCAAAAAGGCATTTTAAAACCTTTTTTTCCTTTCTCTGTCCATGGCCCACGGTGGGAGGGTCACAGTGACAGCAGCCACGGGGCTCGGCTACTGCAGAGACCCGCCATGGCTTTACTAACCTACCAGAGATGGGGCTTTGAACAACTTAGTCTAGTGTCAGGTGTCCCTGTCCATGGCAGGGGGCTTGGAACTACATGATCTTTAAGGTTCATTCCAACCCAGAATGTCTTCCTGTGCTGGTTTGAAGGACAGGTGTTTGTTAGGGAGGCGGGAACCTCCCTTAGGATGGGAATTGTAACCCCTCTCCCTCCAAATTATTGT
>JAVSBS010006464.1:0-20808 GCA_033124195.1 Coracias cyanogaster | reverse complement strand
GGGTTATGAAATACTTTACCCATTATGGGTTATTTATATATTAAAAACGAGATGTATATTAACTATTTCATACATCTTTATGTCCTATAATCCAAACTAACCATTTAAATCGAGTTTGCTAATGTTTTACAGTCCTACATCAGATAACAGCCAAAGAAATAGATACGTATTAGGGGTGCATAACATACTCATAAGCATGTAGCAGTATTGTTATTTCCTTATAAAAAATACAGACAGGCAAAATATTGTATCTGATGCCCTATGCCAGCAATCAGTGGACTCATTAAGTGTCTCAGCATAATCAGCATAGGAAAGGCAGCACGAGGGCCTCGGCCCCTGTCATGTACAGAAACATTTTACACCCTCTGCTACTGCTTTATCTAATTACAGGCTAAGGTAACTTCAAGACCTTGAAGCCCTTCCAAGTCACTGCATTCAATACTCCATTACTGCAAGAAATATACTGTAATCTGTTTTACCATTTAATAAACTACATCTCTAAAGCATTGGTGGTTTTGCTACAAACTGGAAGAGTGTTCGAGAACCTCAGTGTCCTAATGGCTAGATACCATCTCCTAATTTCCAGCTGAAATTTCTCAATGGCCAGTTAACATCCATTTTTTCTTCTGCCAGCGTGGTCCATTAGCACAGATATTCACAGTATGGCTGACGGCTACCTCCTTGATATATTTATAGCCCAGTGATATCCCCCGTCTTCAGTTTTCTAGACAAAAATGCCAAATTATCCTAGTCTTCACTTTTTAAGTAGGCTCTCTAGTTCTCTGATCATCCTAATAACCTTTCCTGCATTCATTCTGGACTCAATCTCAGAGTTAAGTGATCAAGCTTACACATGCTTTCTACACAAAGCATAGCTGTGCTTTCTATAATGATATTGATATATTACTAATTTCTCTTTCTTTCTATATAAAACTAGGCATTGCTTGTGATTAAAGACTAAAAGGCACTAGTATTCTGTGTTTAATGAAGGGGTTTTTAAAAAGTGGCTGTCATGCCAGCTGCATTTCAGACGGCTGCAGTAAGCATGCTTTTTATTTCAGAATTTTCATGATTTCTGACCCGATTGCTTTTCATCTCAGAATATAAAAATGACTTAATGCTTACCTCAGAAGTATAGTAGAAGTAGCTTTTAAATAACACCTCTCTTCCTTCCTTTTCTTCTCTGTTAATTGTTTTAGGAGATGCTGGCCAAAATTGTCAAATGAGATTTGTTTCATCTTGAAATAAAAGTCTGATTCTCAAAGTGCCTATCAGTTACAGTACCCCAAGTTCAGTAATATTTTTGAATGCTCACTATTTATGTCAGAACAAAGCTTTTATTTTACTTACAGCTGTGGATTTAAGCATGATGAAGCTTGACAACTTTGTCCACTGTATTTAATATTTCATATATGAGGAAGTTTTTCCTGGGTCTTGATTTATACTCGTCTCAAATGTGCAAAGAGATGTCTATCAGCGGAAACTGAGCCTCCAGTACCTGAAAGGTTTACAACTGCAAATGCTTCAGTTCCATCAGGTCTGCCAACAGCAGCCAACCTTCGACATCATGCCATGGTTGTCGGGTCACGCTAACCTGCCTGAAACAAACTTCACTTTCATTGCAGATAAACATCTGCTGTTGTCCATATTACATTGATTAACATGTATGTGCCATTCATTCATTCTTCTATTCATGGTTCATTTTTACTAAGCATGTAATGTGCTATTACTCTGCTGCTGTATACATTTTGTATACATTTCTGTTCTTCCTTGAAAGACTGTGAATGCTTCGGGCACTCCAACCGGTGCAGTTACATCGAGCTGCTCAATACGGTCATTTGCGTGAGCTGTAAGCACAACACTAGAGGTCAGCACTGTGAGTTATGCAGGCTGGGCTACTTCAGAAATGCTTCTGCAGAGCTGGACGATGAAAATGTATGCATAGGTCAGTCCCGGGGTAACTGCGGCTTTTCTTCTGTGCCTTTTCAGCTACTGGCAGCTGCTAGAGACCACTGCTGCTTACTCGCCCGTTGAGCCAGAATGAGCTTTTTCAATGGATAAGAACATCTGTGTAGACTTTTCACCTCATTTTCATTGCCCCTGTAGCCCCAAGGAGATATTCTGAATCTGTATGTGATGATAAACCTCCCTGGCTAAGGGTCCAGGGAAGCCTTTCCCTGGAAGCCCCTGAGAAACTGATTATGCTGTTCTTCACAGGAGGGAGCCACGCAGGAATTGTGCACGTGAAAACTGAAGGGTTGAGTCATAAATACCTGCTCCCAGTCTTAACTTTCAGAATTACTAGTACAGACTCTCGAATACTTGCCTGGAGGTCTACAAAAGTTGCCAGCTGCAACAGTAGGACATGGGGAGTGGTGTTTATTCACCCCTTTAATTCACTTAAATTTCATAAAAACATGTTGCAGCTAATTCTGCTCCCAGGCACAGGGCTGTAAATGCAGTGTTACCTCCCCTCTCCTTAAAGAAGAAACTGAAATTATGCCCACATGGTTAGGAGCAGAATTTGTCAAACCAGTTTGACGTGATGTTAATTCAGAAAAGGGATTCCTAGGTAAAAACAGTGCCTTAGACTAAGCATCTACTATAAATATTTAAAATGCAGAATTAAAGAAAAGCATATTAATGCAAAAATATAAGAACTTTATCACAATAGAAGAATACACATTGTTCTCATGTCACCACAAACAGTATATAGCAAAAGTTAGGACACTTTAGGTGAATATTGAATGTAGACAATAAAGGAAACTTTAGACGTGTTCAGTAGGTAACAGGTAGCCACAAAAGGCACTGTTCTAATAACAGAGAGAGCTGGAGAATTTCTTTATTTAATGTTCCTTAGACATAAGCATCAGTAGAACCTTTTCTGGATTTGCATTGTAATTTCTTTTCTTTCTGTTTTCCAGGAAGCAAAAAGAAAAAGTAGTTATAAGATATTTTTATGCCAAAATAGACTATGGGTGAATCAACCATATTTTAATATTCTTTATAATCCATTGCTGTGATTCAAGCCAGAAATTATTTAGGTTGCTGTTATTTCTTTCAGTCAGCAGCCTGACAGATTTATGTTTTATTTTGTAATAAACACCCAGATCCATCCACACACTGCATTTCAGGTGTCCTCCTTTTAACATTGCTTGGCAACACATTCAGAAAATGCATGATCTACTTTGACATTAATTAGTCTAAGCTAATAAGAAATTTAGTAGGCAAGTCATGATTTTGTACAACTGTGCTGAGGGGATTAACCCAATCAAATCTTCCTGGAAAAAAACTACTGTCCCTCATTCTTGTTTGATATAGATGACGGACATCATCAGTATCACATCAGGACTGTATAATTTCAGCTGGCTAAATAGGCCTAATGAATATGACACTGAATTACTCTATTTGGGATTTTTCATCAGCTCATTCAGTAAGTTGTTTTCCCATGTACACTGAAATGCTAAGACAGCAGCTGTAGCTATGTAAGACAAGGAAGTAATAAACCAGGAGTCAAAAATAAGTAAATTTAAAATTAATTTGCAAGTGACATATTTAGAATGTCTTAGTAAAACTGCATTTTGAGATTGCCCAGACTCTGCAGAAATAAAATTTTTAAACCTTTGCTTTAGCAAGAGTTTTTGTTTGTTTTTTTTTTTTTAAAAAAAAGAAAAGGCAACATGATGCATTTGCTGACTTTCCCACCTCAATGCAAGCAGAATTCTCTTAGGCTCCCATGAGAATTGTACCATGTGCAATGACTTTAGGATCAAACTCTGGTTTGCTACATGTTAGGTAATTTGTTTTAAATAAAAAACATTATTGTTGGACCAAGACAGTTTTCAAGATCATAGTGATCACACTGCATACAAAATGTACATATCCTAGCTGAGTTGCCAGATTAAGAAGACTTTCATACTACTTCTTTAAAATCAGTGAAGTGAAGCAGATGCCTAAGGACTTCTCAGAAAACAAAAGTTTGTGTTTAAAGTGCTTTCCTGAACTGGGGCTCCTAAGATTTAATAGGGAAAAATGTATAATATCTTCACCTCTGAGAAGGTTGATGGATTCACTGTCCTTCTAGGTCAAGAACAAAGAGTCTTGCTCTATTGGAAATGCTCATTTATCTTTTCTCTGAGTTTAAAAGCAGTGTTTTGGGTTTTAAGTATGAGTGAAATGTTGGCATGAACATTTTAATAAGCAGATTTCCAGTGACATGTGCAAGTCTTATTCCCGTATGAAAGCCATTTTTCCAGGCTAATTCTTTCCTCTTCAGCCATATATGTAGAAAAGTAAAAAATGTTTGCATGAGCTACTTTAATAGCAGCTAACAGGGCTTTGGCTCTGATTTATCTAAACTGCTTATATAGTTTTCATAAATATATATGGTAAGTACATGGATAAGAAATCTGTGAATCTTAGCCAATGCTAACTAAATGGAGAAAATGTAAAATGTTTCATTTTTAAAACTGACAAGTTACAAAGAATTGAAATACTGAGACATTTTTTACCAGTGAATCAAATGCAAGGCAGTGAGCTTAAATATAATTTCATTATGCCATTAATTTCTTTAGAAGCAAAATAGATTTTATTTCCTAAAATGACATATCAAAAATTTCTGGATTTGTCTGTTAATTGCAAAATTACCTTATATGGGCAACTACGGTTTCTAAATAAATCAAGGTATTTTAAAGTTAAAAATCATTCACTTGACATGCTTACAGTGAAAAATAATTTAACAACTTCAGGACCTTTTTTTATTTCTACAAGGTCTTGATAAAGTCCTAATAACTCATTATTCCAGTGAATACACACACTGGCAAGCATAGACAGCATGGAAGCCACCAAGTAGACCCAGAGTAACATAACATTTGCTTTGCCTTACAACATAAATACTGACATGGTAATTATAATCATATCTATATGAAAGCCAACCTTGCAGTCACTTAGGCTTAAAGCTTCAATTAGCAACTGTGAGACCTTTAGAAACCCTAATGATACATGGTTAAGTGAACCCTGAGGGTTGTCCTATAGCCACTGTCAACCCAGACTGATAAGAAGCAAGCCTGTATGCTTCAGCCCATTTTCCCAACTTTTTTTACTTATTTTAATTTTTGTTGGCAGCATCACATTGATATAGTTAATCTCAGTGTGCAGATGATTATTATTGTCATCTGCACATCCTCCAAACAGTCTCCAGATGAAGGTTAGGAGGAAAATTCCTTCTCAGTTAGGATCTGCAAGTGTTTTTTCCCCACCTTGGAACCTGGTCTGCTTATATGGATGATCTGAGAATTTTAATTTAATGCCTCCCTGTGGCACACTGGCATTGTGGCTTTTGAGCTTTTTAATGTCTTAAGTATTTAGCAGGTCTTGGGAAGTGTTCTACAGCCTGTGATATTGTGTTGGATGAGCTTGGATACTCAGTGGAACACTGCAGGTTGTATATCTGTGGTACCAACTGTGTATTGGGAAAGATGGAGGCTAGATTCAGTTACTAAAGTTTACCCAGTCTGTTTGGTGTTCTGATTTGATCTACTACTTTTTGTGAAAGGACCTGGCTTCAAGTTGATTTCCGTTATTTACTTTCTCTTAAACAGCACGAGATGGTCCTGGTACTTCTAATGTATTTATATGACAGAGTTAAGTAGGAAAGTTTACACTGATTTAGGGTCCGGTTTTTGTTCTCTAGAAAATACAACATTATGAATCTATAACATTCAATATCTTGTTTAAATCACTGTAATTCCACTATGTCCAACTAAGCTATTTTTACTGTACCAGAATTGGGCCCTCTGTTTCTAGTGTAGTTCCAAGCTTTTTGGCTTCCAAGGTTTTCTATAAACTCTCTTCATGCAAATTTTACTTCCTGCATTCAATATGTTTCTCAGTTCTATGCCTGTTTACATAAACATTTCATATATCTGATTAACATCAGAATTGCCAGCTTTTCAAATGGCACTCACTGTGCTATAATTCTGCTCAGCCTTGCACAGTATTTTTGGAGTGCCAGTTAGCTACTTCATTAATGAATGTTGCTAGCTAATTGACTCTATTATTATTGTGGAACTCCATTTGCCAGAGGTAACTATTCTTCAGTATGCCAAATGTTCAAAATGCCATCTGTAATTTATAGTTAACACTGATGCAACAGATGACAAATGTCTTCCCAGTAATTTTTTTCCTGTTACAGTGTTTCTACTGGATTTTTTTTATCTTTTACTTCCCAGTTCAACTCCATTTTGTCATTTACAATATCACCAAAGTTTAACCTAATGCTAGGACACAATTGCCAAAGGTAGTCATTAAAGTCGCTCTGATTTACAGACATATGAAGCCAGACTTCCAGCAGGTTGCCCAGATTCAGGATTTGATTTGTATATCTTTGGCCTTAAATAGCAGCAGAGATCAGATGCTGCCCAAATGTATCCGTGGTCTCAGTTGATAGTGGAGTTACTCTGGGTCTACATGGGTCTACACACAAATAAGATAGAGCCATTCATTAAAAAAAAATAAACTGAAGAACAGGAGTACCAAAAGTGAGCACTGCCAGCTACTGTCTTGTCTTTGTTCAGCTAGCTGATGATGAACATGGATATTGTAATCACATTAAAGAAAAGGGCTGTGCATGAACAACACAGTGAGTGTTGTGAGAAGAAATGGGTTACCCTGGCCCTTCATTGGTTAGGTGAACACAGGTGGAAAATATACAGTGGGGAATGAGCCACACTGTATTTTCCATCTGCCCACTGAGAAGTGAGATAAATTAAAATGGTAGTGTAAAGCCAGTTTCAGTAAGTTTTTAATTACATTACTGCTCACCTCAAGCTTTTCATTGGGGAATATGTAAAAGGTTTGTTAACACCACTGATAAATACAATCTCATCAATTTAATGGCAAATATCCACATAAATTATTATACTGTTCAGCACTATAAAGGAAGACTATCTTGGAAATAAGTAAAGTGCATTTATATAGCCCTGTAGATATTCAGCACTTCTGATAATATTGAGAAATATACATAAGCCTATTTTATAATGCAAAACTTTTCACCCTGATGTCACATTGATATCTCCATACTAAACAAAGCTTTTCTAATGTCCATTAAATTGCCAAAAATATTCTTACCAAAAGAGAACCTGTTACAATCACTTACCCTCAAAGACCATGGTATCTTCTGCCTTTATGTCTTTTCTGTTCACTTTTTTTCTTCACATCATAAAATGTCTCTTCCTGAAATGACATATGCAAAGAAATACATGGACCCATAGTAGTTATATTCACTACTCTAGATATCCTTAATAGACAGTCTTCCTTTACCTTTAGCACTGGAAATGCACCCTTTATTGGTATTGAATGAATTATCACCATATGTAGACCTGAATGCAGTGTGTATGTGTTGTCTTGTTTCTGCAGACTGTTATTGTAACCCTTTTGGTTCAGTCCATGATCGCTGTAATGACAGAGGATTTTGTGAGTGTAAGGAGGGAACATCAGGGCCTAAATGTGATAAATGTCTGCCGGGATATATCTGGCACAGCTTGGGCTGTCAACGTAAGTAACTCAGAGTCTCTCCTCTCCTGCAGCTTTGCTGCCTCTGCGTCTGTATGCTACCACGTGCAGCTACTTTAGGAGCAGAAAATAAGCAAAACACTCTACAAGCTGTAAGAATGCCATACTGCCTGAACTGTTTCGGAGACTCCCACGTGAGGACAGTAAATTGACTGTGCCTTCCATTTACTTCAATGTGCTTTCAGTGTCCTCTCTCTTGCTAACGCCTGGAGGAGCTCCCACTGAAATGTCCAAATATGCATGTCTTGCCAATGGTGAAATAAATTTTGTATACTAAAATATTGGCATATTAACTCAGATTTAAAATTCTTACTAAAGACAAGAGGTGGTTTCTCTGCATGTTTACTTTTTCCAGTACTAAACTTCAACTTCTTGAGTAACTTAAGTATGCTTTCATAACTTAAAACTATGTCCCTGGAAAATAAAACTGAAAAACACTGGCTCATTACCTGTTGTAACTAATGAAAACTAGACAAAATCTAAAGGCAAAAAAACAAAAACAAAAACAACAGGAGGTATACTTACCATCCTTAAAAATAGGAGCTGAAATTTTTCATAAATATTACTAGAGGAGGTGTTTCAATGCTTAGTTGTATACTTAGCTTCTCTTATGGTTAACAGGTCTTGTAAACGAGTGAAAATACCACATTGGTTTACACAAGATTAGACTTTTATTGCAAAGTTCTTTTGTAGTAAATTATTAAGATTTATTCTTTATAACTGTTTTGATTATCTATTTCCAGAAACTCTGGAGGGTCCTCTCATGTTTTTCTTTCACCTTTTCTCCCTGCCTCTCTGCATTCTTCCTCACACACATTAAAGACAGATTTCTATAAGAGTTTGCTTTTGATTTTTAAGACTGAGAAATGCAAGATGGAATGTAATTACTGACACTGATTAGCCAAATATTATAAAATTGGCCATATAGCCAAACAAATGCAAATCTTGTATCATCATTTAAAAAAAAAAAAACCAAACCAACAACAGTAAAGCTAGAGATTACTGCTGCCTCTCCAAGTAATGAGTATCTCTGCAGTAGAAAATCTGGGCTTGTGACAATTCAGCAAATATATCTAGAAATAAAAGCAATAAATAAAGAGTTTCAAGAAAGATTCTGATAATTAACCAATTAACATTAAAGATTGTATGAAGAGAAAGGAAGTTTGCATGGGCAACACAGCTAAATGTTACTCGAGAAAAAATTGGACTTCTTCAGCTTCTGCCAGAAAGCTCCTGTTTATATTTGGCAGGTTGTTTAAACCATACTTTTCACATGTAGTTGTTAACTATATTTTCCTTTTCTGGATACTTGCACTTGAGTTTTGGTTCACGAAATTACTGAGCACTTCCAGTTGCAGCAGAAATCAGATGAAGTAGTTTCAAATCTCACAGTTCTCCATTATTAATATTTTGAAAAATATCCTAGGTATTTAAAAAAAAATAAATAAAAATTAAGAAGTCATAGGATCTCCCTCTGCCTTGCACCCCCTCATGTACAAGAAGGTTGTCACCACCCCTCTGCCTTACCATAAGCATTAGAATTTGTTAAGCATTGACATATTGTAATGACAGGAACTACAGGGGAGAAAATGAAAAATGAAATAAATATGATTCACTGAAGTAGAATTTAAGTACAGTGAACATCATGTCCACTGGTCTGGAGGTCTGTGGAGTAAATTTTAGTCATATAATTAATATATATACACCAGCTTGTCAAACCAATTGCTTATTAATTGCAGTATTTCCTATCTTTTCAGGTTTGGACATTATAAACCCAATAATGTTCTTTTAATGAGGATTTTTTTGAGTCCAGCATATAATTAGCCTGATTTTAGCTGAATCAGAGGATTTGTAAAAGCTTTAGACAGTTTCTGGAAATGCAAGCTAGTGCCTTTATATTTGCTGACAAAACTAATTAAGTTTCCCTCACCGTGTTGTAATTTTCTGAACAAATTTCAGTCTGATTGTGTAACTGTTAGATATTCTCTGAGTTTGACCAAACTGTCTGATCAAATTCAGAAGAAAAACAACTGGATGCAGTTGTCAGTTTTATGGAACAGACATCAAATTGCCATGTTTTACCAAGCATATACTGATTTAAATCTCATTTCAAGTCTTTTCATGGAGTAACAGAATTCCAATTCACTTTATTTTGTAGTGTGGCAATTTTAGTTTTGTTTGCTATTTTCCACTGAAATCTAAACAAATGACTGGACAAGCAAGCAGACCCTAATATCCCAGAGAAATAAGAACTCATTCTGCTGCCTTAGTAAAGCTCAAAAAGATTATTTGTCTGGACATGTAGCATGTGGTTTTAATCTGTTTTCCTGAGCTTATGCTGTACAGAATGTATATATGCAAAGTCAAAGACAAATACACACACGCACTCAACAGACCAATATGTGTTTCTTTTCTTTTTGTTATACTGCATATATTAGCATTATTAAAACAATTCATAGATTCATAGAATGCCAGGTTGGAAGGGACCTCAAGGATCATCTAGTCCAACCTCAAGTATAGTTTAAGTGAGGTGGCTCAGCACCCTGTCAAGACGACTCTTGAAACTGTCTCATGTAGGGGAATCCACCACTTCCCTTAGGAGACTATTCCAATGCTTAATTGTTCTCATTGTTCAAAATGTATTTTCTATGTAGCTCCTTGTGAAAAGGGAATCTCCTTCCTCTTGGTAGCCACTCTTCAGGTACTGGTGTGTTGCAATAAAGTCTCCCTTAATCCTTCTCTTCTCAAGGCTGAACATACCCGTTTTTCTCAGCCTTTCTTCATACAGTAGGTCTTCCAGTCCCCTGATCATCCTTGTGGCCCTTATAATCTATTCTTATGGAGCTTTGTGCTAAAAATCATTGACCTAGGGCAACCAAAAGCTTGACCTATAAATAAATAAGTTAGATCTATAGCACAGCTAGCTTAATTACTTGTGTGATTGTATTAGTAAATGGAGGGGCTTAGCTTTATATATTTCTAATCCTATTTGGGAAAAAACAATGCTAAAGTCCTGTTGTGTTTTCTAAGGCTCACAATATATCATTTGATAAATTACTCTTCAGAGTCTACCTTGTACTACACATGGGCAAAAGACTGAAGCTTCTGAAGCTGTTATCTTCAGAAGTATTCATTTAGGTACCTCACTCTTACTGATTTCATCTAAAACCTCTGAGGATCTAGGCAGAGAACTCATCACTTGGCATCTCTGTGCATACAGAGGTCAGATGCAATTTTAGACTTTGCCTCCCAGATAAAAAGCGCCATGATAACAGCTGTTACTTTATTGAATCCAGGGTTTATGCTGCACAGACGTAGCGGTCAGCAGGGTCTGGTTGGGACAGGAAGGTTTGCTGCCCTCAGAAAAGAGGTACAATAGATATGACTGTGCCTTGTGCTACTTCTAAGCCCTCCCCCAGAACCATTCATGCTGCAGGCATTGTGCGTGAGGGAAGCTGCTGGGGTTTAGCTCTCTGCCTCCCTCCCAAATACCAACGGTGGTTTTCTCACCAGCATGTATACATAGATCAAAGCACAAAGAATGAATTTAGAACAGAACAGTCTGGTCCTGAAACCCTTTTAGAATTCTAAAGCCATGAAAAAATGCATAGCTGTATTTCTTTTTTCTATTTTATAGAAATTATTTCCTTTAAAAATTAACATAAAAACACAATAAAAAGCTCTAATCATGGCAAGAAATTCAGCCAGCAACTACAGGTGCTTTGGGCCAGTCTTAAACTGGACATACCTATTTGTGGTATGATGAACTTACAACAAAAGGTAGAAATATTCACACACAGAAGAACTGCCTGAGTTTTTTAAAAATGGATGAAGGCAGAATAAGAGGCAGGAGTATTCGTTTGATTTTCCAAGTGTACTGCTCATAGTCTTGCATCTTCTGTATTTCTTGGTATGGCATTTCGGGTGACCAAATTCCATTGCATACATACAGTACCTTTACTTTCATGCCGCTTTAATTTCATGCACATGAGAATTGATTCCAAAACCAGCTGTGTATCTATCCCATCAGGCAAACGAAAAGCGGCTCTTTTGCCAATCTCAGTTTAACAGCTCAAATTTTCATTAGGCACAATCAACCCACAGAGGAAAAGGTAAGGGAAGGTCCAATTATTAATATTATTCACTGTCTCCCTTCATATAGTTGATGAGCAAATAAAGACCTTGAACCTGAGGCCCACAAAGGCCTAGACCGAGTATAAGAGTTACCTATGGTAGCTTGTAACCAAGTTACTCAGCCTGTTATTTATTATCAATCACTATTTTAAATCACCTTCATTCAGTGGGGTGCAAATCTTAAACAACTGGCGAATGCATTTTCACCAAGATGCCTTATGTCAAGCTTTGAGTAGTTTAGTTTATTTTACCCTTTTTCATTCATTTTACTTTTTATTAAAGCAGGCAAAGGATTACACTCTTATCTTCACGCTCAAACTGCGCTCAGTGCTTGTATCTATCTTCCAGATTGAACTATCTGCAGCCTGTAAGATAATTCATAGTCTTACACAGTGTGCATTCAACTTACTGTATGATTATTTAAATATAAGCTTTTTTATGTGTATTTTATCATGTGTTACAAATGTTAGAAGCTGAGGCATTTGATCGAAATTATCATGCAGATTAAATTGCCAAAGAAAATCAAACCTGTAGTTGTAACCTTGGAATTTATATGAACAGTTGCTTTTGGAAGTTTGTGTTTACAGTTCATCAAGAAAAGATATGTTACCATCCATTTCTTTAAAACAAACAAACAAACGAAAACTCTTTCTGGAAAAAATACATTGTGCATTTCTTTCTGGACAGATTAAATACATAAATGCAATTGTTTCCCCCATTGAAGGCTAGTGATCTTTTACACATATGTACACAGATGTATCCTGTGAGCCCTTCAGTACCTGTGCATTGAACTTGTGCCCAGGGAACTATACTCTGTAAAAAGAAATAGAAATTCAGAACTCGGATGCCCTGCCTTCTAGTTCACCTTTGCAGCTGCCTGTGTGGGGACCCATAGACAATCCATCTATATCTTTTTATATCTTCTGCGTCTGTTTACCAGTAGCAGTTTTAATGCTTTTAGCTGGTCAGGATACAGTGGGATTTCCCCTCTGCAGAGGTGCTCTAGGTACTTTCAGTTCTGGTGTGTTTTGGCGCCAGGACTGGTGCTAGTAAGTGCACAACCACGCTTGGAGGTGGAGGGAAGTAAAAGTAGGAGGAATTTATTGAAAAGTTTAAAGTTCTGATGGGGCTGTTCCCCAAGGAACAATCTGCCCCTGGTCTTTATACGTGAAGTACTGATTTCACAATACCTATCTTAGCTGATTGTTATGCAGACTAAAGAAAAGTGTGTGTTATAGGGGTTTGGATGTAAGAGGAAGAGACTCTGCTTCAAATGGCTCCAAATTTAAATCCAGAATCCTTCCACATAAATCAATCCAGAATCCTGCTGCTGCAACTTAAGGCAAAGTATGGCTTACAGATGTAAGAAAAACAAGGCAAGGTTAGAAACAAAATTACAGCATTATTGGGCCTGATTCTCAGACCCTGCAAAACACTGATTCCACCCACCTCAGCGGAAACATGGTGATGACTTATATGTGTAATGCCATATTGATATTCTGGCTTTTTTAAACTTGAGAAAAGACAAAGTGAATGTGAGTATTAGTTAATTCATTCCAAAATATATGGCCCACAGAATAACCATACTGATAGCAGGGATATATAGAAAATTGTTTACCAAATTATGAATATTATGGAATAGCATTTTTTAATGAGATACTGGACTTGAAGAATAAAAAGGTTGATATCTCTCTGGGGAGAGGAAATTTTAGTCAGTATAAACATGTCCAGACCCAAACACTGTATTTAACAAAAATTGTTAAGTGAAGCATCTTTCCTCTATGAAGATCAGAGGAGGAGACAAAAACATAGGATACTTTCTCTATGTAGTTACTATACAGATCTGCATAGTTACTGTAGAATGCCTAGGCTGGGGAGCAAGTCTCAAGCTGCTTTTAGTGCTGCTGCCTACAAAGTGTGTGGAATATTATGGAAATGGAAGGACCTGAAGAAGGAATAGCCTAGAAGAGCATTGTTGAGAGCTCAAGGACATTGTCTCAGCATCTCTGTGATGGAAGGCAGGCTTCTATGAACAGGATGGAGACTGTGAATTAGTTAACACCTGTGTGGGGAAGCCAAGGAAATAAGTCATAACCAGATAATGAGGCATAGAAAAGAGAACTAGTTAGCATAGTTAACATCTTATTAAGAGGCACCAGTCTCTTAACATACCACAGCTTTTCACTTCAGTAGATTTATTCTGATAACCTGGTGATCAGACTTGCTTTCTCCAAAGGGAAAATAAATGGTTCAATAATAGCATTTATACACCTGACCTTTAACAGAACAATTTTTCCCCAGCAAGGTGAAGGATTGTATTGGAGCAAGGAGGTTGTTCTTCTCTTGATCTTGTCCAAGTATCAGCTTCACAGGTGCTATTCCATGGCTGTCTAACTGCTCTAATTGCAAGTGCTGCAATCCCTCTTCTCCCATTTCCCAGCTATTTAGTCCCACAGTCCTAGCAATCTTTCAGGCACTTGTGTGACCTTTCATTGAACCATTTCAGATCTATCTCAGCAGGATACTAACCAAAACAAAGGAGGGTTGTGCTGTGTTAGTTCTGTGATATGAGTCAGCAACAGGTTGAGCAAGCAGTAGCACCCTGGGAGAGCATAACCCACTCAGCTGGGTAGTGATGTAACACTGGCAGCCAGCAGTTAGGCTGCACTAGGCTGCCATACAACTGTAGCACATCTGTGGGAGCAGAATTCTCCCCTCTCCATCCTAAGATCATTCACATTATAGTCTAGTAAGTTGCTGGTATTTTTACCAGGCAAAGCCACATCATGTCAAATGTGTGAGCAGGTGGATAATTAGGAAACTTAACTTCCTAAAAACTTTTTCTTTAAAAAATAAAGTTCTGTACTCTACCCAAAATAGTTTAAAAAACCACTAACCTACAGAAAAATAAACAACTCTGTAAGATTCTCTTGTATTGAAACAGAATCATAACTTTTTACAGATGGCAAAAATAGGATTCTGCACATAGAGGCAAAATGAACAGTGCTGACAGATGTGAGCAGAGTGCATTTCAAAACAGCCCCATTTTAAAAAGGTGAATACAATTTCTAAGGTCTTCGGTATTTTTGGTGCTGTATCATGGGAGAGTTCTGATCAACTAAATATTAGGAAATGCATGAAAAGTTAAACAAGTAACATTATTTGTTTTCTTTAGTCAGATGATTTTAAAATGGTAAATATTTGATAGCACAATGATAAATATTTTAATATAGTATATTGCAGTCAGTTAGGAATAGATCAAAAAGATACAAAGTAAGCTCCACTAGATAAACTTTTATTAGGTACATGAAATAGAACATAAAGCTTGATAGCAATTACCATTTAATCTATTCACATTTGGAAACGTATTGAAGGGGAAACTTATAACTCAGTTGTTATGAATTATTAAATGTTCATTTGAACAGTGATGAGCAGGACTGCTTTTCCTCTGAAAAATCTGTCACGCTTTCCTTTTAAGCCTGCTCAGTGGCCATAATTTCTATGTAATTTGCCTGCTCACTGCCTTTTTATGAGGGTAGAAATAAAGAGATCAGTGGCAACACAGACACACCCAGATGGGACATTTTTATGAAGGGGCCTTAAAAGGATCATTTAGGAGTTAAGTAATCTCCATCCTCCTTAACTGCAGATAAAAACTACTGACCTGAGACAATTAAAGATAGTCGACACTTTCTATCTTGACACTGATGGAACTGATAGCATTGCTGACACTAGCACATGCTGATTATTAAGACTTCAGTAGTTATTGTTTTAACTTCCTTAACACGTGCAAATACCACACTCCCAAGATATCTTTCTGTTCACAATAATGGAAATATGGAAACAAAAATTTTGTTTAGAAGGAGCTCATAGGTTTTAACTTGCAAGGTCCTGACTGCCTGCCTTAATAGAAGCTAACCTCCCACAGTGTTATTAAAAGGAAAAAAATGCCTTTTAAAATGATGTGTTAATAAATGGGTGCCATGGAATTAGGTATACCAAGATTCAGTCTACCTTTAATTTTAAAAGACCAGCTTCCACCTGTAATGAATTTCAGAATTATTGTAGGTACAGGGGCACACCTGAAGTTAAGGTGTGTTTCTGTCCTGATTTTGAACATGCTGAAAGGAAGTAATCCTAAAGCAGTCAGCATTTCTAACTTCAGGTTTGTATTTCTACAGAGCTGCGTATTGGAGTATCTAGCAGCTATAAACTCAGGTCTTTTTAGTTACATACTACTACTATTTAAGGTACTTTCCAAAAGATTTTAGATGTCTCTACTTATTGACAGTATTTGTTATGAGTAATCTATAGAGGTGAAAAAAAAAAAAATCTCAGACTGAAGGTTTTAAAGAAATTTAGTTGAACTAAAGGACTTATTATTTAATATCAATAGGTTGAGTACTTCAGCAATGAATTTCTGAAAATAATCAAGACCTTTTGAGCTCTTCACTAAAACACTTAACAGAAGTGCTACATATCCCAATTCCCACTTCACCCTATTGTTTTCTGACCATCTTACCAAGCCTGTTTTAGAGCTGGTCTTCAAAACCTTTCACTCCTGTGCGTCGTGTGCTTATCTTTGTGCTTACATGCTTATAAACAGCAGAACATCTTACAGTAGAAAATCAGAAAGACTGTACTGAGTTAAACCAAGGATTAATTTACCCAGTGTCCTTTATATGACAGTAGTGGGCTTGAGTAGTATTTTCTTCAGCATAGGCATCCAAACTCTAGGAGACTATGGATTTACTTAGCCAAAGAGTTCATCAGCCTTCATATTTAGTTGGTCTCAATGAGTCTTTCGTCTACTAATTTGCCTAATCACGTCTTGAAGCATTGACACTTTTCTTATCCAGACCTCCTGGCCACAAGATCACAATTATGCAAAGTATAATAATCATAATAATAATTTGTTTAACTGTCTGGCTGACAATTTCATTTGGTAGTTCCTAGTTCTTTGGAGGAAGAGCTAATAAGAACAAATGACTAATCATTTCCAATTCCCCTTTTCCATAACATTTGTGATTTTATATACATTTTATTTTCCTTCTATCTATCTTCCCTTTCTTAAGATGAAGAAAACTAATTATTCCCTGCTTTCACAGGAATGGCTTATACCTATGATCACTCTTCACTCTACCTTTTTTGGTAATGCTAAGTACCTTTTCAATATGCAGGACTTCATGTAGCATTCAAGAGATGGGCACATTATGAATATGGTGACATTGTGTTTTTTTCCTGTCCTAAAAAATTCAAGAATACATTTGCCTTTTCAACTGATGAAGAGCGTTAAGTCAACATTTGCAATGAAATACCCTGAACTACTCTTAAGGTTCCTTTTCTAAATGGTAAAAGCAAAGTATCTATAGGAGTGCGTTACTGTTGAGCACTGAATTTCATCTACCGTTTGATTGTGCTGTCACCTAGCACCTTAGAAACTCTTCCGCATGTCTTTACAGCCACAATACTTTTGTAATATGAGCAAGTTTTATTACATTACTCTTCACTCACTTTTCTATCACAATCCTGCATGTGTAAGTCCTGACAATTCTTACAGGACTGAGTCATAGTCTCTGATATTTATTCTTACCCTGTTTCCTATTATTCAATCTGTGACTATTCCATGAGAAAAAACACCGAACCAAACAAAAACAAACAAAAAAAATGCCACAAAAACTTCTTATTCAGTTTCTTTGAAAAAATCTGCTGAGGGATCTTTTGAAATACTTTTTAAAGATTCACATGTATTATCAACTTGATCATTTACATCTGTTAGGTTTGTGCACCTTTATTTCCCTCTATAAAAAGTTCACTCTGTGCTCATCATGTTCATTTGTCTATGTGCTAATTCTATTCTTCATTACAATTTCCATCAACTTGCTTGCTGCAGAAGTTTCACTTGCTAGTCTTCAGTTCCTCTCAGTCTCCTTGGAGCTATTTATAAAAATCACATCTGTCATAGTCCCTTCTTACAGTTAATCAAGCCCATCTTGGCAATTAAATTAGTAAAATCACAGTTAAGTCAGGAATTGGTTTCTGCATTTTTTCCAAATTCTTGGATCAATATTATTTGCTTCTGATGATCTGATGCAACAGCCAAACTTCCATTTTTTAAGAATGGTTTGTATCAACTTAAAGACCCACCTGCAGAGCATGCCCCATCAACATATGTAGTAGCCTGGTAACATCCAAAAGCTCTTCCATAGCTAATACTTCGTAGTTGTCTCCCTTCCCTACCTCACACACCATTCATTTGCCCTAGAGACTTCCTACACAGTTTCTGCTTCTGATGTGTTTGGAAAAAAAATTAGTTACTCATTTTTATGACTTCAGTACATTGCTCAATCATTCTGTGGTCCTTTAACATGTTCTTACAGCTAAATTCTGAGTCTGTACTCTTTTCTTTTTTCCTTCATTTTATCATAATTTCAACATTTTTCTTTACTGTTTGTAATTGTATTTCTTTATAAAGTTTTCTTTTACTCTGCTGCTAACAATGCAATTTTTATAAAAATTCATTTAAATAGTGGTCTTTTTTTAATACTCAATTTACTCTGCATCTCTAATATGACCAGCTTACCAAATCATCTGTGGGCATTCTGGCCCTTTGGCTTCTCTTGCACTTCTTTCTAACAACTGCCTACATTATCATGTCTCCTTCCCCTAGACCCATACACCTGAAATATGTACTAACTCTTCCCGTAAACTCAAATTAATCTTAAAGTTAAGCACGCAAGTAAATATTTTTACAAGGAACATGGGTATGATAAAATCAGGAACAAAATCTTGACCTTATAAACGTCAGTCCAGCTTTTTATCAGATATTTGTCTACTACCGTTCATCGCACAAATTTTAGTCAAGATATTCATATGAATAACAAGTATGAAAGTGAATACAGCTTTACAGCCAATATATATTTAGTGGGGACTGATAGCCCATACAAAAGTACCATGATGTTCTGTAAAATATTAACGATATTGTTCTTTCAATTTCTTTCATCCCCGCACAATTTTGAGTATGATTTTGTTGATTACAAACTGTTCTTCTCTCACATTGGAATATAGTCAGTGGCAAAATCATTAAAAGAGACTTTTAATGGAAGCCAAGTCAAGCCCGTTGTAATTATCTTGGCTTCTAAAGAATAATAATTAAAATTGTTAATAAAACTTTTACCTATAGTCATTAGGTGAGAAGAGAAAGATGTGACAGTACTGGAAATTTAAAGATTTCTACAGAGAAGGGGAAAGAGGGTTTGATTGTAATTCAGTTGTTGGTAGTTAATGTCTATAGAAGATTACTTATAACTGAAATCAAATTGAAATAAGTATATTAAGAAGAATGTGTTCATTAACATCACTGATTTCAAGATACAGCTGGGGACTAAAGCATTGTGCCCAAAACTATTTTGTATTTGTATAGCTACAACCTGGACAAGTACCTCTTTATATGCTATTTTTTTATTTCCAATGACTTCCATTGTACTTCTGTTTGCAGATCAATGTACCCACTTCATTTGCTTACTCAGATGCACTAACCAGTCACCATATACCCTGACAGGTGCAGGAGGAACAACCACCTCCAGCATCCTCAGTATAGAAATAGCTGTCCATAGGAGACAATTCAGCACGGTGTTCTGTTAACGAGATGCTGCATCACTGCTGCTCTCATTGTTACACATACCTTAAATGGGAAATGAACTTCACTTTTAAGCCAGAAGATCCTTGAAATAGGAGTCTTACCTTGAAGAGTTCAGAATTTCATTTCCAAGGAGAGTAAAGAGAATTTCACCACATGTAACTTTTTCTTTAAAAAGCTGAAGCTGCATTTTGATAGTGAGGCAATAAGCACTGACTAGCATCCAAGGAGAACAAGTTACTCTCACAAGGTTCAAAAATCTGGCGTACTTCCTACTGATTTGAAGAACAGAAGAATCCCACAATGAGATTTAAACTGGGGCTCTTAGCACAAGGAAATTTGTATTGAAGGCAAACAGAGTGTCCTTAAATCAGCCCCATTATGTTGACATTATGCAGCAAAGTGCAGCTTTCTGCAAAAAGGCTTCGGTGCGCAGAAAAAACCCATCCTATTCCACATATCTTTACAGACAGATCATAACAGTGTATTACAACACAAATGTCTCAAAAATTGAGCCAGATGTTTTGAAAATGCCTCAGATTATATATATGCACACATGCCTGCCATTTGGTACATAACTGGGGAGAAATATAAAAGGCTGCATGTACATAGCATAACTTCTGCAAAGGTTTGAAATGTGGGTCAAGATTTACACCACCTATCGAAATAAAGCCATACACTGCTATAATTTTTCTGCAGTGATCTGAGAGCTTTGCTAGTTCATGCAAAGCCATTACTGATTTAAAGCAACTGAAAAGATGCTTAGAGAAGTGTACTCCAGTTACATCTTCTCTTTTATTCAGTGGCAACATGACAACTTAGCAATGATGCAGCCCACGCTGCTCTACACCATTAGAAGACCTTGACTGTTTTGCAAATACAAAACACTGAGCCAGCTAAGATGTGTTGCTCACCTCCCTCCCCTCCTCCCACCCATCCTGGCTTTGACCCAAACCCCTCTGTTCCAATTCCAACCACTTCCCTTTAGCTCTCATCTTTCTCTTTTAGCTTAACAGCTACTTATTCTGCACCTTTCTTGCAGTCTTCAGAAAGCCATCATCCCACTCAGATCTGCCATGTTACCACTTAAGAAATGCTGTCTCACACAGGCAGCATAAAACCTTTGCATTTCACACTCCCCTCGTGCTCTCACTTCACTGGGCCTGTGTTTCCAACCTGAGCAGGAGCCACGCAGGAGTCTCTGCTGCCTGAGACAGCATGTCTGTGCAGAGGCTGCCCTTATGTGCTGGCTGGCCATGCTTCCATGTGGCTTCACAGAGCAGGAGGATGCTTGGTGTTGAGACTTGGTGTTTAGCCTTTGTTTGACCCTTCACAAGGGCCCAGGCATAGACCAGTCCTACAAAAAGTCATCCTACCTGGAATTACAGCCTTTTCTCGTCCTCCAATATCATGTGCACCCATCAGTCGGCACTCCAACAGGCGTGCAGCAAACACCAGCTCCC
>JAVSBS010006463.1:113030-178820 GCA_033124195.1 Coracias cyanogaster | reverse complement strand
GCTCACCTCTGCCGCCAGGGGGCGCGGGCGGCGCGTCCTCCGCGGCGGGCGGCGCGGGCCGCAGGCCGTTGCTGAAGGTGTGTCCGTCCGCCGGCCGCAGCTGCCAGTTCAGGCCCAGGAGGTGCATGGCTGCGGGAGACAAAGCGAGAACGTCAGCGCCCCGGCACGGCCCCGACAACCCCCGGAGCTGCGCCCGGCAAAAGGCGAACCCGCGGCGGGCGGCGTGCTCTGCCTGCGCCGGGCTCAGTTCTCAGGGCTCTGCCGTTGCCGAGGCGCAGAAGGAACGCCGCGTACGGCCCAGCGCAGCCCAACAGAGAGGGAAGCGCCGTGTTCAGAGCTCGGCTCCGCGCCTCACCTTCCCGATGCACACGATGTGCCCTTGGAAACACGGCACCCTGCCAGTGGGGGCCCCGCTCAAATCCCATGGGAGACACCCCTGCCAGTGCGGGCCCCGCTCAAATCCCATGGGAAACACCCCTGCCAGTGCGGGCCCCGCTCAAATCCCATGGGAGACACGGCACCCTGCCAGTGCGGGCCTCGCTCACATCCCATGGGAAACACCCCTGCCAGTGGGGGCCCCGCTCAAATCCCATGGGAAACACCCCTGCCAGTGTGGGCCCTGCTCAAATCCCATGGGAGACACCCCTGCCAGTGCGGGCCTCACACAAATCCCATGGGAGACACCCCTGCCAGTGCAGGCCTCGCTCAAATCCCATGGGAAACACAGCACCCTGCCATTGCAGGCCTCGCTCAAACCCCATGGGAAACACGGCACCCTGCCAGTGCGGGCCCCGCTCAAATCCCACGAGACGACCTATACCTTGATTATAAAGTCAGCTTTAGCCCTACGTGCACTAATGACATTGTAACTCCATGACTTTGTGTTTATTAGAACTTATTTAAATCAACAGATTCAACAGCCTCTGTCCTCATTTTTAGGAGCAAGTTCTCCCAACAGACCCGGGTCTTGGCCAGTCCTCTGACCGCACCATCTTCCCTGATCCAGCACAGGGAGCCGGAGCGGCCCGGCCAGGGAGGAAAGGGTCCCCTGCCAGCGGAGCTTTCCACAGCAGCACAGCACCGGGGCCTCTCGGGCACCTTCACCTCACAGGAGCTACCTCAGCACATCTCCACACTTTCATCATACTACCTCATGGCATCCTTCAAACGCAGAGAGATAGAAAAGCCTGCAAGCCTGTTTTTATTCGCTTTCTTTATGTCCACTGTCAGCACTCTGTTTACATTGGATGTATGTAAACCTACATACTACAGCATTTTCAGTTATACACTAAACGGCTGCTTGTGGGCATTCACTGTCACTTTAGGAGCAGAAAATATAGATGATTATGGGCACCCCTGCCATTGTTCACTTCTGCAGCATCAGATACACATAAGATTAGCAGATATTTTGTGTCCAATTAGAAGCAATTGTAAAGGGGTTGGTGTGGTCACAAACGGAGCAGGGACCAGCAGTGGCCACACGGCCAAACGTTCAGAGATTAAACTTCAGGAACAGGTAAAGCAAAATACTTATCATAGGACTGCCATTTACAGTGCTTGAGACATCACTCTATCTCTGAATACAGGAAAGCCATTTAGATGTGACTGATTCACATATATATTCCTAAAAGTCAAGAAAAGAAAACAAAGCACCCCCTGCCCCCAGAATCCATCTATCCCAACTCCAGAAATCTCTCTGCACATAATCTCTGAGAGTTTAACCTCAGTATTTTCGACAAAGGCAGCTGAGAAGCAAGGCAGCTTTCGTAACATCACCTTCCCCTAGACATACTTATGAACTCTGCAGCTGTCTGAGAATAGTAACTAAACATGAGAAGACATTTTGTGTGAAAAGGACAGTTGCCAGATTTTGCATTCATGCTGAATTTGCAACATTTTTTTCTATTAGGAAAAAAAAAATTGAAAATACACTAAAGCTCTGGTATTTTAAAAAATACCAAGTATGAACTTGAACTGGACATTTTGCTGAAAAACTCCTCAAAATTTATTTCTAGGGAATGGTTAAGAATTCCTGGAAAATATAAAAAAAATTTATGCGGGATGAAATGTTTTACTCAATTGCACCTTTTGTTTTGACAAACCAAAAAAAAAAAAGAGGCTTTTATCAGTCTAATCTCAAGCAACTAATTTTCTGTTCAGTAAGGCAATGAAACTGAAAAATTATTCGCAAAGCTCAAACAACAAACAAGTTGTGGCTCATGCAGATTCTCCCCACTGACTGAGAGGCATCATCTGTGCCCATGACAGCAGAGGGCTGGGGGACGCCAGGCAGCCGAGCAGCTTGTGGCGTGTTTGTGCTGTCAGCAATTCCCACGCGATGCCCACACACCAGGGCTCCAAACACAGGGTTCAGCTGGACCACCGTGGCAAGCAAAGAGTGCATAAAGATTACGTGTATTTCAGAGGCCCGAAGGAAAACAAGTCCTAGAGGAGAATTAGACTTTTCCGGTTTATACTCTCAATGTGTCGGTTCAACGTTGCAAATTCTTTTTTCCTTTATTGCAAGTGTAACCATAAATTTAGGCCACTGGCAGAGATGAAAGTCTTCTGCTTCAAGTGTGAACCATTCCTTACAACAAAGAGATGCAGAAATAGTAACTAATAGTCTGTCCAAGAGAATTATAGTTGCTAACATATAATTACCAGGTAAATTCAGAAAAGGAATTATAAAAGATCTTATTAACATGGTATTAAGAAAAACTTTGATCCATCTGCTTCCACGTATACCACGATTTCATTAATAACTCCATTGCTCTGTTTGAATCATAGGTGCACATTAGATAGGTGCTATTAGAGCTCCTTCCTAACGGGGCAGGGATTTGCACGCCTGCTGTAGTTCCTTACAAAGAAAAGATTACAATCTCCTGCACAGCTCACATATCCGTTACGTGATCTACAAACTTCCACTAAGACAGATGAAGTCACACACATGAGGAATGTTCACCTTCTACCAAGAATACATCGAGTAAAGTATGTCACAGAGGCCTGAGGGGAAAGCTCTGTGTTTGCACTGCATATAGCAGA
The DNA here is from genome assembly GCA_033124195.1 of Coracias cyanogaster. Taxonomy (NCBI): domain Eukaryota; kingdom Metazoa; phylum Chordata; class Aves; order Coraciiformes; family Coraciidae; genus Coracias; species Coracias cyanogaster. Next base: position 175,775 of record JAVSBS010006463.1, on the reverse strand, counting down.
GCTGACTGGCAGCCAGCAGGGAGAACAAGTAGCTACCTACTCTCTCCTGCTTCAGAACGCTGTGAGATGGCAAATTTATATGATTAACCTTTTGTTCTGTTAATCAAACAAAAATGCCTCCAGCAAAGGAATAAGTAGAAGCCCGTTTAATTAGAAATACAGGGATCCACTCAGAAGTTGAGTGCATGTGTGTCAGAAGAGAAGTTTGGGCCAGGGAATTTGTGCCTGTTTCCTACTTTTTCTGTTGTGGTTTTTTTTGTTGTTGTTGTTTCTTGAAACAACTAAATAATATGCTGTGGCTTTGCCTTCTTCCCCAACAACACACTTTCATCAGATATTACAGCACAGGCCACATTTTCTCCAAAGGATATTCACCAGACAGCTGAGCTGGGATACTCGGATAGATCCAAAGCTGATCATCAAGATGAGCGCTGATTTTCCAGAACAGCCCACTTACTCGAACACAATTCTAGAGCTCCACATTTGGTTTACAGATTAACCTTCAGGGACAAACACATCCCTGAAGATTTAAATCACAAAAAAGTGCCATTTTATCTGTCACATGTATGATGTATTCATAAATTATAATTTACAGGCACTAATGTATGTTTTGTGGCTATTATTTTGGTTTGCTTGCTTCCCTCCCCCACCTTCCCTCAACATTTAAGCTTATTTTCCAAGCTCTTGTCTCTGATACCAGATTTTCAAACATTTATTTGGTTCATTTAACACTAACATGTAGTAATTCAGGATAGTGGACTGTGTATTTATAATGTCTAAAAAAATGAAACTATAGAAACAAATTTTGAAGTAAAACCTTTGAGGTTTAGGTAAAATGTAATAATCAACTTCTCACTCCCACGCCAGCAACACACGCATACACCCAGAGCGAAAGCACCTGGAAGTTAAAGCCGCATGCCCATCAAAAACAAAAGCAGAGAACTAGTTCATCACTCCAGGTGGTAGAGCTGTCAAAGAATTACATAAGATAGAGGTTGCTAGAGTGAAATCACTTATTATTTTAATAAATCCCCAAAGGTATACAAATCCCCAGAAAAATGACAAAACTTATACGCAAAACTCTCTTGAATGTTCTCTAAGACTCAGCAGTGTCCTCACATTCCTCTTTTTCAGTGTTCTCTCATTCTGGCCATAAACCTAGAGCTCATTCCGTTCAGGGTTTAGTCTAACAGACCATGGTTTCCAAGCTCAGAAAGTTGTGCTCCCTTTGTGCTGGTCTGCCACTCTTGACCTTGCATTTTTAACACGAGAGACCTCAGGTGTCTTCATGTGCTAGAGATCTCCCTGTAGGACAACTCAGCGTCTGCAACAGGCAGGGCAGGATCAGGACTTGCACTTCACCCTGTACTCTATGGCACTCCTTCTTAAAGGGAGAAATAGGTTCATTAATGACCCACCATTTTCCCTACTTCTACTGCATCCTCCCAGTTGAGGTCTGCAAGATATGCACCACTTGTTAGAAAACTCAGTATTCCCTAAGCAGCTCAAAAAGATGAGAAGATTATAATAGCGAGCAGAATTCAGATTGTTTCCATATATTAATTTTCCAAGTTGTCGTGCTTATTAAACACTAAATTATTGTCATCCAAAATGAACCCATCAAACTATGATTTCACTTTGCCAGGATGTATCTACTCCTATTATGTTTAACTGTAGCAGGCCAGTCTCTTTTCATGTCAAAAAGAAATTGGTCTGTTGTTTCAGGAACATTAGCAAATAAATACTAAAAGCACATTTGCTGTATGTGGGCTATTGTATTGTAGGGAATTGGAAACACTAGAAGCTTCCTTTCCACCCACTCCTGAGGTGAACAATGATGTAAGTCTTGTTATTCTAGTATACTTAGTCTTGAGCAACATCAGTGTGATTTCCAAATTAGGCCTAATGAATCACAGACACGATGGGAACAAAAGGTACCTAATAAATTTTAGCAGCATGTAATTTCATAGGATATATATTCAAAGAACACACAGTTCTGTCAGTACACACATCTATTTTTTTTATCTCAAGTGGTCTGTAAATTGTTTTAATGCACCACAATACTTGTATGAAGCAAAAGAAGTTTAGTGTTTTACACTTCTGGGTGCATATAGAGGGGTAACCCAGATAACCTGGAAAGAATAAATTATCCCAAAAGATTAAAAAATAACTAAACATTACTGCATGCTTACTTTGTATTAAATGTTATTCAGCTGAGACTTGTGGTTCTTTACTAGTTACTAGTTCTTGATCATCCAGGAATACCAGAAATTGATCTTACTGATCCCAAATATTAACCATAAAATAATAGTTGTTTAAAAGACTAGAAACACGGTAGTTTAATGTTCTACCACTATTCCTCTGGACAAATAGGTTCAAGTTCAACCCAAGTAGCGAGTGAAACGAGCGTGTTAGGCCTATTCCCTAATGATCACCTGCCCCCATTACAAAATGAATGCACAATTCATCACAACTGACAACCTCTCCTCAAGAGATGCCCGAGACAGGAATAGCAGGGGTCTGAAAGTCAGAAATGGAGGAAAAGCATGGGAAAAAACTTAAATGGTGTCTGAAAATACTACATTTGATTCTAACGAGTGCTTTCAGGTCTCTACTCAAAGAGCACGGATTATCGGGTAGCTATAACAAGAAAAGAAAGGAGCCTTCCCTAGCTCCTCTCACATCTGGAGAGGTTACAAGACGGTTCACAAACACACACAAGCAGAATTTGCTGAACTACATCTCAGCAGAGATCCATATTTTGCCAACATGTCTTATGATTAACAGAAACTGAGCGCAGAGGACAGCTAGGCTTTGTCAGATAGTACAAGGATCTCATAACTGTGGACAATTAGAAAAGTCCTCTCCCACAAAATTTGGGCTTGGCAACAAATAAGCCTGACAAAGTCAATTTTCAGTAATTTGTGGATGTGTTACAGAAGCTGACACCGTCCTTTGCTCAATAATTTTGCTAGCCAGCCTTCAGCCGTGTTTGCAGCAGGAGAAATACAAGCACTGTCAGTATGCAGTTAAAATGGAACACATGACTGCTTGGATTAAATGATGGCCACGGCAGTTTTCTCAGAGAAAGCTGTCGCATCCAAGGACCTGGACTCTCAATTATACTAAAGCCCTTTCATGTTCTGTCACCAGCAGAAAGGGACAGTGCCTCTAGGAAGTTCTAATCTGCAATTCTTCCTGTTTAACATGCATTAAAGTGCTTGGAAAATAATTGCTAAAGAATATGAGCCTTTGTTACTTAAAAGAGGCAGTCTTAAAATAAACAATGTGAACAGGTAGCACCTTTCCTTGCTAGAGAAACAATGACGACTCTGCAAAAATTCAGGACTAACTGCCAGAACTTCCTGTTCTTCCTTGAATACCTTGTGTGACTGTGACAAGGACGCCAGAGTCCCCCTGATGCAAGAGACCTCACAAAAATTCATCATATTCCCAGGCCTTTTTTGAAAGGCAAAACAAAAGCCATATGGCTTGCTGGGTGGACATCTACCATTTTTAATGTATTATCTACAGGAAAGTTTCAGGTATATTTAAAAAAATCCAAATCCATCATGTGATTATGATACAATTCCAAATGGAAAACAGGCCCTGCAGGATGGTGGCGCAGTCTGCTGCTGATACTGTGCTCCTCAAGAAGAGGGCTGACTGAGAACTGTGTCAGGACATTATGCAACCAAGCAACAGGGCCATAAAACAGCAAATGGAATTCAAACCCGGTTAAGATAAAATAACATACACTGTAGAGGAGTAATATTCACTCCATATATAAAATAATGAGCTCTGAGTTTCCTATCATGCAAGTGGAGAGAAATTTTGGGCTAGATAAAATCCCCTGAAAATTTCAAGTTCAACATTGAATCAATATGAGAAGAGTGAACAAAGCAAGGAATATTGTTACACCACCTCCCCCCATCTCAGAAATTACCTGGAAGAACCAGAAGTTGGAAGATCAGTAGGGAAAAGTACACTCACGATTTGCCCATTCTTACAAGGCAACCACTTTTGGATGCTGAAGACAAGTTAATGGATTATTCTATTTTTATCTGTCCCAGCACAGCTGCTCCTACACATACACAACACTCCTTGGTGTATCTACTAATCTCAGTGTTTCCTGAAGAGCTTGATGCATTTTTATTCCCTACGCCGTACCACAGCATGTCCCTACCTATCCACCAGCCCAGATAACCTAAAGAATGTTTAGATCAAGGCATCACAGGCAAACCCTCAAATTTTCATGCCATAAAGCATTTCCTAGAAGCAGTATGATTTTTAGGTACCCTAGGGCGTAAGCTTCAGTACATCTAAATTGTCCAAGAATGTGGTATATAAAACAGCAGTTGCTGACATGCCACAAAGTTTGTGAGGGCTTCTCAACCTGGTGTAGTTATTCACCAGTGCAGTAGTAAATTAATTAATAGCAAAGCAGAGTTATGATTATGAGAGCTATATTTTCAAAATATCTTGTTGGAGATCTCAGGGACACAGGAGATAAGAATTTAACTTTTACATTTGATACCAGAGATTAAAGGTCAGGTAAAAAAAAAATCTCTAGACTACCAGTACTTAGGGAATTTATGAACTTGTGTTGTAGTATTAATGACCAAGAATCGTACAGACCTCATGTCAAACATTTGGATGTACTCATGATCGTATTGCCTCCTCTACTTGTGAGCATTCAACTGTTTGTAGGAAAGGTTAAAGTAGTAATTCAAAACTGGATCCCTTCATCTAAACTCAGTATTACCGTTGTAGAACGTATGCAAAAAGTACTGCTTATTGACTGTGACCACCGAAGCTCAACATCGAATAGACAGCTTACTTTCAAGGTCATTTATTCTCAGTAACTCATCTTAATCACCAGTATGCTATTTGGTATGCAATACGATTTCTTAATAAATTGAAATTAAAAGTTCATTTGGGAACTCTACTTAAAGCATTACCAAAATGTAACTCTAAGAACTTACAGATCACGCTATTTTCATTAAAATGTTTGCCTGTATTATGGCTAAAACAGCACAATAAAGAATTATTTTCTCTCTTATTTGTCCTACATGTAATATTGAACAAGACCTCTCACTTCTGAGTCACTTTTTTTTTAGTTTACAATGTTGAAAATGCAGAATTCCATTAACTACAATGGCACCGCTGCATATTTTTGTATCTTGTAACATGTTTTTTTCCACTCTCCATCACTTGAATTAACCTGATGTTGTTACCCATCTACAAGTTTACACTCTTGTTAACTGTGCCTGAGCTCTTCAGCAGTTTTATTTAAAATGACAACTTCTGAAAAGAAAGGCAGAGTGGATTTTTTGCCTACATGAGGGAAGCCATGAGGACGGATTACCAGTAAGTTTATGAAACAGTGAGAGTAATAAATACCAGGCTGCCATTTCTGCAGGTCACAGCTGCAGAGAGAGCCCAGCTCGGCGCTTCTCCAGTCTGAGAGTGACCCTATAAACAGTCAGAGGCAAACCTGAATTTCAGCACCTCACTTTTCTGAGACACACGCCAAAGGAAACAGAGGCCGATGCTTATCTTTGCTTCTGCACTCTTTGGAAGCACAGTGCTTGCTGTGTAAGAGCACGGGAAAGCACGGTGCCTCCTCTCCACAGCAGAGATATTGTGCCTTTTTGGAAACAATGGAAACTTGACTGCACGCAGTCTTAAATTTAACAAAGCAATCCTTCAGCATAATTTCACCCTCAGCATGTAAACCCTTTTAGTTAAACTGTTTAGAATAGGGCTTTTGCTTTAAAGTATCCAGTCCAAGAAGCATTTCATTGAAGTATGATAAAGGATCTATGAATGAGTGTATTGTTATAATCAGCAGCAAAACTTCTGCTGGGAATTATTAATTGCTTTCTTTTGAGTAAATGTTACTAAAGCTGAAAAAGGAGGTGGAAGGAGGGCTGTAAGGTAGTTCACTGTCACTGTGTTCATATGGAAGAAATAGGGGCACCCAAAAAAAGCAATTTTTTTTTTTTTTAAGTTGGTCACACCCCCACACCCCCGAGCTGACTGATTTCCTTCCCTGTGCACATCAATAAACTGAACGAAATGAATTTTCAAAGCACAGCATGAAAGATATACCCACAAATCCCATTAGTTGTAATGTGATTTGTGTGCTTATCTGCCATGCAATGCTTTGAAAGTTCATTCCTCTACGTCCAACTTGAGCCTTTCTACTTGCAGAACTCCTTGAAAAGCATACGCACACTTGCACTTACTTTCCAGATGGGGAAAACTGGAGATGTGAAGACTTGGCTCCCAGTTCAAAGGACAACAACAGGCAAGCAGAGCTTCAGCCTGCAGGAACAGGAGCTGGGCTGTTAGTTTCTCTGTCACCATTCTGACTGGGACTAAGAAAGAATCCCTGGTTTAGACTCTTCTCGTTTCAGTCTTTACTGCAATGTTTTGATTTTGTGCCACTTTGAGCAATCTTTTTCTCACAAGAAGGGTAACAGCATTGCAGGCTACCTTCAGAATCTAGAATCTCATGACAAAGACCTTAAAAGAGAAGCAGAATACAGTGCACTATTCATTTATTCTCTTGACAGGCCGTAGATTGTACAGAGCGTAGAAAGCTGGCACAAGATTAATCAGTTCCTCAGACTGTATAAAATGAACTCACTTCTTACGTCAATTTTAAGAGTCAAGGCTGCAGTGTTTTTGGTCCTGTATCTTAACTAGGTAGCTGTAACTAATAAGAAGAGTGCTTATATTTTGATTTACCTAATACAACATCTTTCAGCCTGGACATTATACAATATCCACCTTCCCAGCCTTGTCAAAGTACTGCCCCTTTTGAAATAGGCTCAGAATAGCAGAAAGGGATGCTCTTGACTAAAATACAATGGAAAACTTCCTTTTTGTTGTTGTTTTTTTTGAGCAATTTTGAGCATTTCATGTTAATACAAAGCAAATTGGATCCAATTTTAATTTCACACCTAAAAGTTACCATTATTATGAATAAAGTACACAGCTGGTCTTTATTCTGTTTCCAAGAGGAGGAAAAACCTAGATGAGACTTGAAACTGGTGTTTCAAGCAACCTAGACACAAATATACTCTCTTAAATGACTGATGTCTGAATTTACGAGAATTAGAATAACTGCTTTACTTTCAATAATGACCACAACCCTACGGGATATATAATGTCCAATATTGATTTGACTAAATTCATCTTCTGAAACTGCAACTGCCCTAATCTCTATTAACATGTAAAACAAGATTTTCATAATCTAACTGTTCCAAAGCCTTCATTTCTTCTACTCAACCTCTGATTGTCAACCATATTGATAAGAAAGTAGTTTTTGCCTTTACTACTGCCTTGCATACAATAAATGAAGTGGAACTACATGATTATGAATGGCCAAACTTCTGAACACAGTGCAAAAAAGTATAATTTTAAATCATAGAGTATATTCTTCCCTTTATAGAAATTATACAGAATAATTTAGTCACCTGACTGCAAAACCTTGCATGAGTGATAAAATGTAAGGATTTACTCTGTACACAAAGTAATTATTGGAGTTAAAAGTTCATTACAAAGAGGAAATAAATCCAAAGATGAAAAGTAAATATTTCATCTCCCAAAGCTTCTCATTCAATTTCAACACTATAAACTGTTTATACTTCTTTCACAATATGCTTCAAAAGGTGTATATGTAAACATAGTCTGAATTGTATCATGATAGCGAGATAAAGGTACAGATTATATTTAGCATCTAGACAGATTTAGACCATCTACATGCCTAGTAATTAATTATTATTAATGTATTATGAATTAGATGTCCTACTGACCCAGAATAGAAGCACATAAGAAAATCAAATATGCAGATCTTATTTGATAAATATCTTATACAACCACTCAGTTACAGCTTTGTAACTCATATTTCTTTCAGTTTGTTTTTTTTTTTTAATGGTAACTTCTAAAAAAATAAATAATTATCAAATCGGACTTTAGTTAGGTTTTTGTGATTTTTTTTTTCCCATTGTCCTTACATGATTTCTATTAAGCATTTCCCATAATGTGTTTACTGTAACTACGATTTATTCTGTTTTTAATCTTACACCTGTCTTCTTGGCAGGTTTCCAGGTCTGAAGATTGCTTATTTTGCCTTCACAAGCAAAATCTTTTTTCTAACAAAGCAGAGACTGAAAGCTTGCCCTCCTGCATCCATGCCTTCTCATCTTCCCATCTAGAATTCTAGAGCAGGTAAGGAAGTGCAAGTTGCAAGCGAGGACATGAGTTCAGTGTGATCACACCAATACATCACCAGTACATCAGAAAACAGAGAAATCAATGAAGGGTTCACATGGTGCCAGGACTTCAGTTTCAGATGACTGCTTGACTTTGAAGTGGCTGAGTTGCAAATTTTCAGGCTGCAGTGGTGTACATCTTACAAGGAATTTCTGTGTCCGTGTATGTGGGTGTGTGCTCATATATGATTACCAGTTGCATCACCAAAACCTCCTGTTAGACAATTTCCTCAGCCAATACAGGAATGAAGAAAAGTTTGCCTCTGCATTTTAAGTCCCAAGAAACATGATGACAGCACACCAGTCTACACCAGTGCACTTCAAACACCACGCACCATGCATAATGGAAGACAATTATATTTAATTCAGATATCTATATCCCAATTCATCTAAGGATCGTCATACAATACCCCTAATTAAATATTAGTGTTTGTATTACTTCATCTATTACGTCATAAATTGCCGTTTATAATATGGGTTTTTAAGACTATCTCGATAATGATCTTCTTAACAAAATCAACAGCAGAGACAGTAGGAATCACTGTTACAGGTACAACAGAAAAATGAAGCCAGCTTATTGTACAGATTGTACTTATTGTACAGCCAGCTTACTGTACTTATCTGATACCTGACCGTTTTAATGAAGCTTTCCATCTTGCATACAGAATGGCGCAGAAGCCAATTCCACTGTCTGAGGTCAGCAATGCAGCACGCTCATCAGTCAGTTTAGAGTTCTTTCAAATCAAGGCCCATTGTAATCAAAGTCCAAATTGTCACAGACTTCAGTGAAGAGAGCTTCACTTCAGAATTCATCTAGTTAAGTATTTGAGACTGTGAATATCATAACGATGCCCCAAAATAGTTTTCTACAGGCAACAGCAATGCAACCCATAAAAACCTTTACCCTCCAAAGTCAATAGCTTAAATTGCAGGGTGACTTAGAATCATAGAATCATTGAATGTTAGGGGTTGGAAGGGACCTCTGGAGATCATCGAGTCCAACCCCCCTGCCCAGCAGGACCATAGAATCTAGGGCAGGTTACACAGGAGCGCATCCAGATGGGTCTTGAAAGTCTCCAGAGGAGGAGACTCCACAACCTCCCTGGGGAACTGGTTCCAGTGCTCTGGAACCCTCAGTCAAGAAGTTCCTCCTCAGGTTGAGGTGGAACTTCCTGTGCTCTAGCTTGCACCCATTGCCCCTTAACTTGGACATGAGTGGTAATGGATTAGCATATGCATCACTGTATACAATTAATTAATGAATCATAGAATCAAATACAAGCTAGATTACATACCCTCAAATGCCTTAAGCTTCAATTACATAAACTTTGTAAACTATAACTGAATTATGTTAAATGCTTAATACAATAGATTTTAACATATGTAGCAAGATTACTTAACACCAATAAAATAACCAGGAATTATTCTTTAATGAGAAAACATCTTACACTACAAGGGGCAAAAAGCAATATATAGTAGCCAAAACTACGTATTGGTACTTCATAGCTAATGCTCAAGTTTTACTTCATGTCTGTAACACCCAGCTGGTCAGCAGCCAAACAAGGAAACCAGGATTATGTATCTTTTTTTCTCTGGTGGACGAAACAGTAAATACTGTATTTTAAAAAAAACAAACAAACCTAAACTCTGTTGAAAATCCATCTAGTATTTCAGCATCGCTCTTCAGTATGAAATTTATTTTCCCTTTTTTTTTTTTTTCTCCTTTCAAGAGTTTGCTTCATCTTGGAAGCAGGTATCAAAGCTGCTCCTTGATAACTTAAAAAGAAAAATGACTAGAAACTCCTCAGTGTCACTGTATCTGACAAGTTTCTGGAACATATTTACCTTCTTCTTTCACAACATTACTAACATTTAAGTACCAAGAAAGTGCCATAGCTGAGATTTTTTTTCCCATCCATTTCAATTTGAAAAAGATGCATTTGATTTTATGGTCTAATAGAGAAAATCTTCATCTGTCTACTGAAAGTGGCTGTTCATACTAATTAGTGAGAAATAAAATACACACAACCTTTGTTTTGCTAGGATATGAACAGAACTTAAAAAGAAGATAGCACCAAACCTATTCATAAATCTTTACAAGGGTCACCTTCAAGGATAGGCTTAAAAAAAAACCAAAACAAAACCCAAACCAAAAAACACCTGTGCTAACACCTATGGAGTTATTTCACCAGTTTTTCCATTTAAGTATGATTTTGACAATTTAATGACTGCATTCTTTCAAAAGTAACAATCGTATTATAAGACTGTCATGTAAATGTAACTCAGGATTGCTATCAGTTCATAAAATGATTTGAGAAATCTGTTCACATCCCATGTTTTTCCGAGTTTACATGAACTGCAGCTCTGACTTCATTCCTGAAAAATACTTTAACATTTGCATTCAAGTCCTCAGAGGTAAAGTTTCAGTTCAAATGCAGGATTAACTAATTCCCATCCCTATACTACACTACGGCATTTTATGCAAAAGCAGTTCTTTTTTATAGAGGACCACAGGCCTTTGGGATGACAGAGTCTCTGGAGCATTGCATTGTTAGCACTCAGGTTGCAAAAAGCACCATGAAAAACCCGCTTTCCTACTGTGCTTTCTAAAACATACTATTACCCAATGCAGTAAGTAATGAAGCTGAAATGATCAGATACTGTTCTGAACAATGTAACCGACCGCACAGTACCAGTGAGCTCTGCGGAAGGGATGCGTTATATCTTCTGCTCCCTATTTCTGAGTCAGGCCTGCGAAGTTCTTTGAACATTTACTAAACCAATTTTGTATTTGAGATATTTTCAGAACTTATCTTCTCCATTATAGCAAGCTAGACACAACACACTCCCTGGCTCCTGTCAGGGAACAATGGGAGGGACTGAGCCTGCAGTGGCTAAGCACTCTCATTGAAAAAACCAGAGGATGCTGCAATAATTGTCCTGAGAGGCTAGAAAGGAAACAAGACTCTATGCTGACAGCTTAGCTCAGCATGAACTCTCATTTTTCACACGGAGCTAATTAAAAACTGAAATTAGTTAAATATGGAAATGACACTTGCAAGCACTTTAGCTGAATTCTGGCAAAATCCCTCTAGAGTGCTGTGACACTACCTGCTGCTTCAAAACTCCCCAATTGAATTTCACAGTTAAAAGGCTGAGCAAAGGGAAAGTTATTACAGAGATTTCCAATTCAAAATGTGCCTGTAAAATTCTAAATTAAATTTCATGGTAGCCCTTTCAGTAACTAGGGACATACTGTGCAGTCCAACGATACGGTGGCTCAAACAACATCCCCGCATGTATTCTCTGATTATCTCACCTTTAGGCACTGTGCTGGTTGTGCCAGAGCTGTGAAGCTCACAAGGATACCGGCATGACAACGCTGCAGAGATAAGCCATGTACTGCTACTGAAGTAGTTATTTGGAAAGCGTGGACGCTTGGTGCATAAAGGAATTACTTCCACAGTTTAACAGCAGAAATCTCTGAAAATCAGAACCCAACAAGCAAAATATTTTATGCCTCTTGATGATAATTTATATTTCTAAGTGCTGAATACATAGGCAGAGAAGGGTCTATATTGCAATAAATTACACAGCCTCTCTCTCTCTCTCTCTCTCTCTATATATATATATATATATCAGTGCTTTACAGGGAAGGTAATAATAAAAAGCACTTTTGCATATTTAAATGGGCATAATGAACCAAGGGACTGGATATGCATAAAAGGTATGATGACTGACATGAGCTTTTTGACTAAAGCACCATGTGAATTCCATTTGGTGCATGTGACTTGCCTAGTATGCATAAAAGCAAGAGTATTTGCCCAAGGGCAAATACGATTTCTGAATGCAATTTAACGAAACCCGCCCACAGAGCAGATCATTTTGGATCCACACCAAGGCTTTCAGGATAGCCAATCACTTTCAAAACAACTGGAGCGTTTTGATTTTATTGTTTTTCCTACATTCCATCCTTTACCCTTGAGGCAATCCCCTCCCACTGGCCTGCCGCCACTATTGCACCAACAAATTTCTGTCTAGGAAAGCCAGCAAAAGATGCCATAGCATCATTTTTAGCATGAAAGGCACCGTTACTCCCAAGTCTGCTGGCAAGGGGGTATTGCTGCACCCAGCCTGCCAAAACCTCTTCCCTGGCAGCTATCTGTATCATCTGTACATCACAGCCAGGCTTTGCTAGTCCAGAGCCTTGAAACATCTCAGCTTACCCAGCTGGAGGGGATATGCTGCAGCTGCACCATCAGACCCTCTTATTTTATTGAATTTTGAATATGCTGTTTCAAAGCAATTCAAATGAATTTGCCCAAGGCTTCAGATGAGTAAAACTACCGATACCATCTGCATCAGGCTTCCTAAATTTGAAGCATTTAAAAACAGGTGACAGGAATAGGAGCTTTCAATGTAAGGACTGACACTCGTGAAAAGCTTGCTAAACAAACTTGGTTATGCCCCATTTTGGCAAGGAAGGAACTGCATGGCTTTCAGCCCAATTCTCACAATTGTACTGGTAATAATAGGAAGTTCCATTTTAAATTGTTTTTTAAATCATACATATTTTTCCAGGTTAAAAAGGAAGCATTTATTTGATCACTCAGTTTCACCTGTTTTACAGCATCTACATGAGTGGAGATAATGAGCAGACTATGATGAACACGAACTCTTAGCAAGAGAGCGTATTCAGAAATCCAGAAACCAACATCTAGCAGGTTGAAGCCTCCTTCAAGTTTATGAAACTCCAACGAGGTCATTAAAACATGGGTTTGCCCTAAGAGAGGAAATCCGAAGGCAGGATTATAACACCCTTCTCTTCAAGTAAAGTTTTTAATAATGCCCATTGTGTAATCATATTCAAAACCCTTAAACATCCCAGATGATGTTGAAACACATGTACAGGCAGCATGGTCTAAGTCCTGCAGAGGCACAGAGACTAACAGCAAGACTATAGTAAACATGTTAGATTTTGACCAAGGTCCCTTGTTTAGAACTCTGCTTTTACAAAACAGCACAACTGCAAATATCCAGAAAGGACAGAATAATAATTAAAGGAAAAAGAAGATACCGTGATGTCCAGGGATATATGTAGTTAAAGTGAGCTGAGCCTCCTACAGATTCTGCACTGCCAACATAACCCAGCTCTGCCAGCTAGGAAACCACTCGTGTTTCCCCACTCATAACGCTACCCAGTTCTTTCTCCAGCAAGCAGAGGTAGAAGATGAAATTCCCTATCTAGCAGTTGCCCACACCCATGGTCCATGTGGAATATGCCTGATTGACAGGCGCAAGCTGAAAAACTACCGGGACATGTACCTGGCTGGCTACCACAGCAGGAGCCAGAGCCTCTCCCAGAGGGAGCAGTGCCTGTCAGCCAAAGTCCTCCGGGAGAACTATGTTGAGGTGGTTGTGGTCCCGGCCTGGCGCCTTGCACTCACACCACGGGGCTGCACATTGGCTTCCGGTGCCCTGATGGTGTCTGTACACACAACCCCCTCTGGAGCAACCATCGAGCAGATAACTAGTACCTACTTCTCTTGTCTGTGGGTTTTAACTACCCTATTTGGGGAATGGTATTCCTAAAGAGAGAAATGATTTTTATCTTCTTCCCCCTCTTCTATCGTCCTACCTAAGCATACTCACGTGAAGATGCAGCTTGGTGAGGGAGCTAGAGGCAGGAAGGGGGAATCCAGGGAAGGTACTGTCAGATATAGTCAGGCAGCTTACTTTGAATAGCAGTCATAAGCCAATGACTTATGCCTTTTAAAAGATCCCTGAAGAATAAAGTATAACAAACTCGCTGGAAAGAAAAACATATATTCCAATCAGCTTTTGATTGTACTTCAAAACTGCAATGAACATTCAGTCTCCAAAGTGCTTTCTGCTATACTCAGCACAGGACACAAATCTGGGTAAGCACCACTGGGATCAAACCTAAGACATGCTTACAAAGGGGACATCCATGCAGACAACTGCTTTTGTCACTAATGCTTCTGGGAAAGTATTTACTCAAGAATAAAGTGAATAGTGGCTTAAAGGTGAGAAATTAAGACCGAGGATTTTAATCTTCAGGCACTTAGAGGTATGCAATCATTTCCTCGTTCTTTTTCCTCTTCATGCACTCAGAAATATCCAATAAAGTTTAAAAACTTGAATCAAGGAAAAAATCTGAGCCTGCAGCCTCCCTTCAGGGAGGGAGAAGAGAGGAGGGAACAAAGGGGGCTGACAGACAGAAATACATGATTTAATCTTTCCATAACCAATACAGCATACTGGTGCAAGCCAGGGAATTACATCCACCAAACACACATGCTACAGCCCTCTTTGGATGAACTATTTCAGTGCTTGGAAGATGCAGCATGCACAATCCAGCAGTGTCATCTTTGTGACATAAACCAGCCTCGATACACAAAATGCGACGGAGCAAAGATTATTCCCAAAGCTGGGCCAATAAAGGGCTACTGGTTCCAGGAGACTGGTGAGCCAGGCACCACCAGAGAGTTTACAAGCTGGTTCTTTGAGCCTTAGGTGAGAACAAGACTCCTGAGATCATTCAGCCTCGCTCTGAACTGCTGCCTCATACTGATTTTCTCTGTAAACAGAGCCTAAAATCATCCCGTAAGAGGCAGAAAGAGTCACTTTCTGACTTTGCCAAATACAGGATCCTCAGTGGGAGCTACACAGGCCGTAAAGTTATTCTGGTGTTCCAGATAGCCTAAGTCATTAAATGAATTCTTCCAATTGTAAAACTCTAGTTAAGGTCATTTGCAAATGCAAACCTTGAGTTCAATTATGTTTTACCAGTGGAAGACACAATTACAAGAAAAAACCTGGTTTTATAACTCAACAGTCTTTTCCCCTTGGTTATCAATTTTTAAATACAGGGCAAGGAAAAAAAAAGTGTGCTTTTGAGAAAATTCTGAACACATAAATGTTTCAGATCAGTTCTACCACACAGAACAAGAAAATGTTTCTTTTAATAGTGTGATTTCATGTAATTTACCTTATGATTTTCCTTAAGGTACACCAAACGCCCAACAGAAAATGGCACACATTTCAAGATACAGAGCCAAATTCATCCCTGCATCTTTTTCATGCCCCATTGGTCTAAGCCAGTTATTTTCTATGTACCTATATCAGTGTCAAAAAGGAATAATGCAATCATTAATCAAGTCCATACTATTTTGCATGACAATTCCACTTCAGCAAAGCCTCAGATATAACCTAGTGAACCACAGATAATATTTTATTAAATTTATTCAACAAAAAGTATTAAATAAAATTACCTTTCCACGTATATTTTAGCAACTTAGCAACCCTTAAAATATCAAACACTGGGAACAAGCCTCCAAAATCTTACCTACAAATGTGGACTTTACTTTTGAGATCAGCTGCACAAGCATTGATGGCCATAATTGTGAGAATAAATTTGCCAGAATGGGGCAAATGTATGTATCTGCACCCAGTCCTTAAGATATCTCTTAATTAGTGGTATCATTTTCTAGGCTATTCACTAGATCTGTCATGTAAATTCAATGGCAAGGCTATTAAGGTTTTATTACAGAAGACATAAAAGTAAAAGTAACTCTAAATAGCTTAAGCGTTCATGGCCACTAGTCGCATGTTTTATGGTTTCCGCTGGTTTCGGTAATAGCCCCCAAAGCGAGCTGGAGGAAAGAGCACGCCCTGTGGTACTCCATCTTGGGCTCAGGCATCGTTCACAGCACCAGATTTATGCTCTGTGACCAACTATGGTCAACGAAGCACCACATATATGCTATACCTTAACATGAACCCATTGCTAAAAAGCCAGGAAAAGTGCTAGCTGAAGTTCCAACAGTCGCATGCAGAGCAGGGAAATGAAACTTAATTCCTCATGGAAAAATGCAATGGGACTGTATGAAAACTGCAGGAGCTCACCCACACCGGTTCTAGTCATATTGTTAGATAGTTGTAATAAATCCTTAGCATTTGCAAAGAAAACTAGTTTACACTAAAAGCAACCTGCAGTTCTCCCTTGTAAGAGCCAAGAAGAAACTCAACTCTGCACATAAAGGGTACAACCACCATCAGCTTTGAGACGTGAGGGAGAATGCAGCATCAACAGGACTGTATCTAATTGACAATTAGACCAAAGTAAAAAAAAATCTGCAGTTCAACTCTCTAGTCTTAACTCAAGATGGTTCCCTCAGTACCTTTTCATCAGCTTCTGTGTGACTTAAGAGTTTAAATTAAAGCTAGTAATCCTGAGCTCAGTATTGTGAAAAGAAAAACTGTTCAGGAAGGGCTGGGTCTTCACTCAGCTACAGAAAGGGCCAGATCCTCTCTGCTGGACCTTCTGGGGCTCCTTATCTGTTGTGGGCAAAACAAAGGTTTTGTGAGCTGGGAAATTAATTTCTTAGTGCCAGGTTGACACCACAGATGTTCTAGTCTCCTCCAGTTCCTCACAAACCTTACGACTTCTCACCAGCGCTGGGAGACCGTTCACCACATATGCATTCATGTAGGCTGATAAATTTGTGGTTACCTGCTGATAGCAGAGAGAAGCATCTTCCCTTTGGTGTCTGCTTTGTAAATCAATCACTAAATTATGTGCCACTTCATTCACATTTTGGGGGCCTCTGTCTGACGTGGGACACCTGCTGTGGTGATAACTGACAAAATATGGAACCTGGGGAGAGGATGAGGGAAAGACAGGAAGGAGGAGGACTCTGACTATCTTTGCACATGCGACCTATTGGCAGAACTGCTCAGGCAGGGGCATATGAATGCTGCAGACTGAAGCTATTGCATTTTTCAGTAGCACAATACACTGCATACCATTACTGTTGCACCAGAATACAAGCACTTAAAGAGCAATCTTCAAAGCCATAAAATAAGACATATCCAGCTGTGTTTCAATTCATATATATCAACAAGAAAACTTGTACTCTTCTATACTAATTCCACAGGGAAATCAAAGAATGCAAAGCTATCAAAAAACCGAACAAATTTCTACAGAGTCAAACTTTAATGACCAAGAAAAATAAATCTAGTTTTACTAATCTGTATCAAGAAAACACAAGCGATTTAAAGCAGCTTTGCATCACCTCTCCTAATTAATCTGTATCAGGTTATTTGGATGAAATTACAATCTTACTGTCAAGATAAAAATATTCACTGTCTTCTCCACAAAACAACTATTGAATTTTTTAAAAGCAATTTGCGAATGTTGGAAAACAGAGTTGCACGCATTCCAAACTGCTAACATTCTCATCTCCTTATATTTTTCCTCTCTTTTGCAATGACTTATTACTTGACTTATATTTAGTGCTAACAGACAAATTACTTTCCTTGGAATCAGACTCAAGATTCACGCAGATTCTTAAATGAGAAAATATGTTATCACTACTAACAGTAACACAAACAAAACCGAATTACTTCTATGCGTGATAGCATTCAAAAGAACGTGTAGTATCAGCATTAGAAGATGGATGTGTAAACCAGAGGTGGGAAGAGGTAGATTGCTGTGCAAGCAGAGTAATTTTCAAAGCTTCACTAGGGGGCTGGGATCTGCTTCCTCCAAAAGAAAATCGACCAGTAAGCAGAAACAACACACTGCTCTTTTTCCGTGTTCTGTAACATTACTTTCATCAAGTTATATGGGAAATAGAATAAAACTTGTCTTCCCTTCAGAAGAGAGCATTAATGTAAAATATTTAATTATTATTGTTACAGCTTCCACCACATGAGATTGTACTTTAACTTGTTTTATGTTTTAAAGTGAATATCCTGCTAATAAAAGACACTAGATTGATAGCCCCAGAACCCAGTATTTGCCATTTATTCTCAGAATAGGCGTAGCACTGAAAGATTCCCCAAGTGGTCCAGCTTCACTCCTACTCTGAAGAAATAGCTCCTTTATCATTGTCTATTCTGGCAAAATAATATCCCTCAGCTAAAATAATTGTAGAAAGTGAATTAGCACTGAGTGTGGGCAAAAGGTGTCATCCCTGATACGCTAGCAACAACCAGGGAACTCACTTAATGTCATGGGCTCGGTTTCCCCTCAACAGAGCCTTCCCAGAGCTGGGTAATGCTGATTTCTATTTCCTCTCTGCTTAGCCTACAGTAGGAAAAAAAAGTGCAGAAATAGCTCCACTTCCCAAAGGAGCAGTGTTTCCCCAGCAAACAGCCAGAAAAGCAACACTTTGCCCCACAGGGACAGTAATTTGGGGTCCTCAAATAAAAATGGATAGATGAGGTTGTGCTGGGAGAGCAAGTCCAGCATCCTAAAAATTGCAGAGGAAGCTTTTAATTGCTTTGGTAGCACCCAAGGCTGCAGTCCTCCCCTTGCACGCAGTTACTTGGGAAAAATCCAAGCAGGTGAGGAATCAGTGGTTAGGTGGGGCAGGACAGTGAGAAGACTCTAACACGCAGATCCCCAAAGCTCAGCTGGCCCTTGTATTAAGTTTTAAGAGAATATCAGAACTCACCTTCAATAGTATACTGATATTCTTCATTAAAACAACTAACAAAATGTTATTCACAAAGGTGTTGAGAAGTTAGCTAGAACAAATTATTTTACCTACTGTAGGGGAAAAACAATGCTACAACATTGCTCCAAATGGGATGTGAACATTTAGGATTCTTTGGAAAGTGTAGTGCATCTCGTGTTCGGAGTCCAGCGCTCGGTGAAGAAGTCGCTTCATCATCAACAAGACAAACACACACAGATCCCTCCTCCTCAACTACCTGAAAACAGGCATGAATTGTCTATCATGCTACCACCTTGTGATATGATCTCTTTCTGAAACCCAATGCTCTTCATTTGCTTTAGTTATTACATTACTCTTAAATACCAGAATATAGAGCCTGATACTACTCAAAACAGACACTCAAAACCAGGGGACATAAGATCCATTTTTTACAGTAATGTAAAACATATACATTACTGAAACTCAATTTAGTCATCTGGAATGTAGGAATAATAACATTTACTTTCCCCACAGAAAACAGCTTATAAGCTAAATTAGCATTAGCTATTATCAATCTCAATTCTAGAAAACAGCGAATCATAGCCTTAACTTCAAGCATTATGTTTAAAAAATGAGTACGTAATTTCATTGAGCAGGAAATAAAACTTCTGTCTTTCTTTTCAATTCCTCCAACTATCATTATTTACCAGAAGCTGATTTAGCCTATTTACAGAAAAATCAAGTCCTTTTCTTGGCTCCTCTGTGTTAGAATTAATCAGAAGCAGCATGATTCCATGTTTAATTTCAATCACAGCAGCTATTGCTTTACAAATAAATAAAAATTAGAAAATTTTTATTGCTCTTTAGTAAGATTAGATGCTTACTTTTTCTAAAGGAAAATAAAATTTTTAATACTGGCTTCTGCACAAAATTTTGTTTAATTATGATAGCACCATGGAATATGTGTTTAACCTTAATAAAATCCAAGTGCATAATTAAAACTGCATTTTCTTAATAGATATCAGCAATATATGGGGTCATCAGAAGATGTCCACACTGTCAAGAATTAAAATGCCCAAGAGGAAATACAATTTCAGGAAAAAAAAAAAAGTTAGGATTAAAAGAAATGTATCAACCCTAACTTCAACCACAGAGGCAAGTGCTATGGGGTGGTACATGGAACTTCTTTTGCAGATCTGGGATTTAGTTTATTCCAGTTTAAGATGAAAAAGCTGGCTATCAATTTTCTAGCTAGATTTACTAAAAGGGTAGCAGAATTTAGCCCCATCTGTTAGTCCTTGGCTATTTGTTTTCCTAGCATGGCATCCCAGCCCATTTCTGACTTGCAAGCTCATACAACAGATCGATAGTGCCAGAGAGATACTGTGAAGTGGTGCCTGCACCACTGCCAAGGGCAGGGAAGAAACGGATGGTCAAATCCAGATGATCTTGCATTAAGAGAGGAGAAAATGAAAAATCTACGCTGTCTCCCCCTACCTCCCTCCCTCACCCCATGCTCACAGGAGATTGCATTTAACCCTCAGCCAGCGAAGCAGAGAGAAAACTTTGCTTTAAAGCTTTAGAGGTGCCCGAGAATACTTTCAACTTGTGTTTTTCCCAACCATGAGCTAAATTTAAATCCATACCATCAAAATGAAAGTTAGAGGGATTTTCCCCAACTTTGTAACTGAGACAAACCGCTGTGTCCTAAATGGCTTTTGCCTGAAGACGTTCTCTAATGCCCTCTTTCACAAAAATGTACACAGGGAATGGCAGTTTTCTGCAGACCCAGCTAATCTGTACATCTGTTGGAAGAATCTAGATGTAGTGTTCAGGGAACCTTACTTGCGCTATACTAAAACTTTTACAAAAAATTGCATTGAAACTACAGCAAATCATGTAGCAATGATGAGTCTATGTCACATTTTTCATTATAAAATAGTACGATTTTGTAATCCATTATCAGTAATTATTGGTGGCCAATATGTACTAAATTACTCCAAAATATTAAACACTGAGACACAGTGACTTTCAAAGAAAATAAAAGTATTTCCAGTTCCTGCCTCAGCTATTTTTGTAAACCTCTCCCCTGCTGCAGAAAAGCCTACACAAACGATGATTAATTTTCCCACTTCTGACTTTACTTACATGTGCATTTCCAACAACCTTTAGAAAGGTATACATGGGTTATTTTCAAGAATAAGACTAGGGTAAAATTCTGACAAAGATATAAATTAAGCAAGCTAAAAACCAGAGGAAATATTTTGATTGTTTCTGTCAATTTATAGTAATGTTAGCTACTTTTTGTACAGCACAAAAGATTATCTATATATGACTTAAGTGCATCAAGTAACACCATAAAATGCAAGTGAAAGAAATCGTTAAAACACATCTAGAAGTCAGCTCAATTTGTAGATATCTATACACATAAACACAAACATTAAGCAAACTAGAGACACGTATAATGTAATTCTGTCTACTACCAATTTGGCCTTTTCATAATCTGCAGCCCAAACTCTATTATAAGCCTGCCATTTCAAGCTAGACCTTTGTCTTCCAAGAAAAGCCCGTAGGGAAAAACGTTGTTTATATTTAGAAAGAGCTTTAAAAGGTAAAACTATCATAGAATAATATTACCTTCATCTTACCAGACTAGCCAGAGAGCTCAGACTGAAAGGGCATTTCATACTAAGCAATACTGTCTCAGTTTTTAAATGGCATGCAGGGCCTATCTGACTGAAAAAGAGGGATAATGATTGCAGGATTTCCAGCTCCTGAGGTGACAAAAGGGCTATTTTCATGAAGGTGACACAGAGTTTCAAAGGCCTCCCCCAGTCTACAGCTGGCACTGATTAAGTAGCATGACTCACAGAAAAACTGAACACGTTCGCACAGTGCACGTGCATGTTGATGTAAATCGTATTTAACAAAAGGTATCCCAGGCAAAAGAGAGGAGGAAGAAGCCCCACAGCCCTACAGACACTTCAAGGTGATGAGAAAGCATCTTGGATTTTGTATTTTCCTTCAGCAAAGAAAGGACACGAATGTGTTTAAAATTCCAGCTAAGGGAAACGAAGATATCCTGTTATCTTGAATCCAATTGCATGCCTTCACCTTTATCTACAAGTACCCATGTGCCTAACCACCCTGACTGAGACCAGCTAAATTATGACTGTTTAAAAGAATCAACTTACATTCAAAGCCTTTCTCCTGCTCTCTGATCAAATCAGTAAATCTTTCATCTGAAGATTTTCATGAGCAACCTCACTGAGCAAAGCGAACAGCTGGATTACTGCCGCCTCCAAAACCTCGTACGTTACCCTTGGTATTTGAGGCCTGTTTTGCCTTGTGAGAAATACAAAAGTCTTTTGTCTCTGAAAACAGAAAGATTTGGGGTCACACAGTAACACGGAATAAGAAAACTTGCAAATTTTGCCTAAAAGCATGAACACAGAAACTTACTGGTGATCTGCTGTCTTCAGTGATTTACCCATGTGTTGAGCCTCTGAATACTGAACTTAAGAAACTGCTTCGTACAACTATAAAAAAAAATACACAATTCCAGTGTCGTGACTGTACTAAAGAAAAAGCAACATATGGAGTATATGCAACCATTACGTCTGTCGCAAACTGCTGTGGACTGTCTGACTATACAACCTGTAGCATGCAGAAGAAGCTGTCAAAGGAGACCATTTTTAAAAATCTGCTGAAAGCATATAAGGGATAGGTGAGAAATGAAAAAAAATTAAAGATCTACATATTAAGAGAACTAGACTTCCAAAGCTTTGGGTCCTGAGCTTTGGTTTGGACCTTTCTATTGGGAAAAGCTCCGATCTATGCTCAGGATAAGGCTCCATCCTCAAAACATAAAAAATAGGATGGATTTATGAAGTCAGGCCAAGGCTCTGTGCTGCCCCTTCCCTGGAAATGACTGAGTGTATGCTGGTCCCACGTACAGGGCAAATGCACCCACCGTGTGAGCCACGGCCAGAACCGAGGTCCTGGCCACAGAGCTGCCAGTGCTCGGCTGGGTAGGGTTTGTAGTACAATCCACAACCTGCAGTTCACTTTCCGCCCCTTGAAAAAGTGCCGGGATGAGACTGCATGGGGTCTTCTAGCAGGCTACATCTGCCCAAGGACCTCCACCGCTCCGCTGTGCTGTACTGAGGACCGCTCATCAGCAAAACACCACTCTGCTAGAAATAGCTACTAAAAGGTCTGTTACTTTAGACTCGGGTCAGATGCAGATCGCTTTGAAACTGGTATCCAGGAATTCTGAAATGGTGAATTCCATACCGAATACCTGTTCCTCAAATCATGGAAACCATACTACTTCAATTTCCCTGCTATGTATCTAGTACTCCAGGAGTTTCAAATCAATGTTATGCAAATTGTACTGTGTTTAAAAGCCTTTCTCGGTTCTAGCTGTTTACAGTTTTCTGCTGGTAAATATGGGAGAAAAGATGAGTGATTTATGAATGCTCACTTTAAAAAGTCAACATATTAAAACAATACTTCACATCACAATGAAATAAGAGTTAAGCTGACTCTTTTCACAGTGATTTTTGTAGAAACAACACACGTAGATTTTTGACAGGAAAAAAACCGATCTAAAGATGATAAGTGCACGTATTACACATTGTTAAACCTTTATTTGTCCTAAAGCAAAAGATGAAACACACTCTATAAAATATCAAAGAGATGAAAATCACAGCTTTTCAACCTCGGCAATTTTCCTTTGCAAATATTGTAACGTGAGATTGAGTGAAAACCTTCACCAAACTACATCCCTCAAACCAATACTATTCCCACATGCTCTGTTAATATGAGAGCGAGTGGTGCCAATCAAATGTCAGAAAACCAACTGTGTAGCAAGATGCATCTTGTTTTTTCCTTGAGCATCTTTACATTCACTGCTTTCAGTAACAGTAACCCACATCCTTTGCTGGGGGCCTAATCGGCAGCACTGGCCCACGGCTGCTTAGGCAATTGCCATGACCCAGGTTCTGCAAGCAAATAACGAGTCCCTCAATTGACTAAGAAGTGTCAGAACAACAGAAGAAAAAATTGGCTAAGGGAGCACATCAGCAGCTCTATGTGCATCCTCAGGTGGTGCTCAAGGAGAATGTACATTCTCATTTGCAGCCCATTTGCTGCAAAAGGATAGAAGGTTAAGATATGCCATGGAGTACAATATGGCAATCCAAGCAAAGAAAAGGAAAACAACTTTGCTGTATTTCTAAGAACAAATAGCTGTCTCTACCATCACATCATTGTTTTACTATTACCAGCTAATACCACAGCAGACAGAAAGTGCAGCTGCGGTCCACAGAATATTTGGCATTTCTGGCCCAAGCATAATCCCTTATGTAATGAAAAACCTATTTCTATTTCTGCATCCCTGCTACTCTTCATACTGAAGAGGCTTGCGTCTGTCTCCCATTTATTGAAGCTTATTCTTCATCTAGACAGCCAGATCTGGTTTGTATTAGAAATTAGGTTTTAAATCACTATTTTTCTATTATTCATTTTAGGATTTTCTGGAAGCCTCCAGAGGTCCAGAAAAACTCTTCTGGTTGAAAAGGACCCTAACGCTCTTAATGAACCAAGCCCCAAATCCCTGACCCATTTTAAAGAACTTTGATGTTTTTAAGGTTCAAAATAAATTCTAACTATAAAGACAGCAACATTATTTTAAAGAGTTAAAATGACATAAAAATGTTTCCAAAGAAGTTAAAACTCCCCATGCAAGAGTAAGACTGATCAGATCCCTGAGCTTTTCTTAATGAGCAGGCTCCGTTATGGGCTCTTCTTCATCTTTTCTCATGTGGGTTGGAGTTTTGCATTTCAGTGATTAATGGAGTCTCAAGATATAGAAGGAGATATATATGAAGAAAAAAACAACAGGTGAAATAAACTTTCGGCTCAATAAATCTTATGGGTCTAAATTGCATCTCTTTTCTCTTTATGCTCTCTGCTGCCTTGTGGCCAGTTTTAACACAATTCTCTATTTTTAGGTCCCAGCTCTGCACCACATTCTTACAAACAGGCACCGTTCTCTCCTCAAAAAATACCTTATATGATATAGGCGTACTAACCCATTACTGTGAGCTAAATGGGACTACGATGCTGCATTGCCTTTCTCCGCTAACAGTATGCCTGCTGTGAAATGGTTTAACTTCTCTTTCACTTTAAACTATTTTGAATTGACCACAGACCAGCAAAGACGTCGCAAGTTTATATCTACCCCTATGTTACCTTGGGATATTTGCTATGTACTCCTGAGATTTTCCAGCTTCTATTAATTTTCTCAGCAAATCAAGCACTATGTTCCTCTCTTTTAAAGACTTTTAATAATTGAACACAGAAATCCTCTATCAACAGTGTATTTCTACACAAGTGTCTCCCTTCTTCTGCACAAGAAAACATCAATTCAGTAAAGACCGATTCCAAGTGTCAGGAGCAAAACCCGAGTTTGTTGATAAACCCCATGCCTTGGATCAAATTAGCTCCCTAAAATTACACAAGGGTTTAATTATTTCCATATTTAGGAGGCACAGCTGTAGCACAAAGTTCCTGATTTAAAATTGAGTATTTGGAATTTTGTTCTTCTGACTACACGGAATTATTTCAGCTACATTGCCAAATCAGGCAGTAGCAGGTTGGCCAAACTGGGATACTAAGAACGAGCAGCCCATGCCTTGCCTCCTGCTGGAGTAGACGTGGATGAGACCTTCTGGCAATCTCTTACCTTCCTCATGTAATTCTCCAGCCTCCAATTACTACATTAGCTATGTGCAACCACCTGCACTTCACAGGAAGTAGGAAGTCTCTTGCAGGAGAAATGAGTAAATCGAAAGGAGAAGATGCAAATATACAAAATATTAAACGTAACTGCAGGAACAGTGCAGCACACTCAGATCTAAACAAAACCACTGTTAACATACAGGTACAAGCAGCATATATGCAACAGACTGACGGACCTTTCAGAGAGTCTTGTCTAATCCAGGTCAATTGCTGCAAGGCAAACAAACTATGGCAGAAACAGAGTACGCCTTCTCATCCAGTGATTGAGGAACCTATTCCGCCACACTGAAATTAGTATGGGAAAACATCTTCTGTTCTGTGGCTTTCCTCAGAAAGTATTTAGTAAGAAAAATGTTGGAAGAAATCAGCTGATCAATCAACCAGCAAATTAAAAAAAGCTTAAAATTAAATTAACTGCACTACTGTTATGGATTATGTATACTACCTTTTAAAAATTAAACATGACACTGGGGGATAAATTTGGACACCCCAGAGAAGAAAACAAACTCAACCATATTTAAAGTTCTAGGTAAGGTGCTGTAAGATGAATGTAAGAGAATGAAATTGCTTTTCTACTTAGGAACTGTATTAATACAAATGCTTTCTTTTCTAGTAATTATTTAGTAATAGCCAAGACAAAGACATTAATAGTGTCTAATAATCACACAGTGGGACTCAATAGTGATTCTCTCATTATCAAATCTGCTCAACATACAAGTCAAAACATGTTTTTTCTAACCAACCACATTCTTCATTTTGGCATTGTAATTCAAGCTTCTGGTGCCAGAAGCGATTATGCGAAATGAAGCAGGACAGAATTCCCTGAATATTAAGAAAGGACATATGCATCAGTCAAAAAAGGAGCCTCTCCTTCCTACACCCCTTAGTCTATTAAATAAAAGGGGCTTTGGCTTACCTAGACCCACCATGGTCAAATTCTATTGTGGGAAATACATATTCATTTATATTTGGTGAAAGGACTACACGTTTTATTAGAGTTTAGCACTCACCATTATTTAGGCAAAAATGCCTCAAATCACTAGAACTGGAAATAATGTCTTGCACTGGTAGAAACGGTTGGGAAGCAGCCCTGCATGAATGGCCCCGGGGTCCCGACGGCCAGAGGGCTGAACACAAGCCAGCAATGTGCCCTGGCAGCAAAGGCGGTCAGCAGTATCCTGGGCTATACCAACAGAAGCGCAGCCAGGACACTGAGGGAGATGATTATCCCCATTCTTCTCTGCACTCATTAATCTGCTTCTAGGATAACTGCATCCACTTTTGGGCCTTCCGATACAACAAAGACATCAATGAACAGGAGCAAGTCCATCGGATGCCACTAGGATGGGTGGGGCTCGAGCACTTGCCCTGGGAAGAGGGGCTGATGGAGCTGAGTTTATCTGGCCTAGGGAAGAGCCCTGGCTATTGGGGCTTTAAAAGCAGCCCGTCAGTACCTACAGGTCATGAGGAAGAGAAAACCAGGCTCTTCGCATTGGTACATGGCAAGAGGATGAGAGACCAAGGGTATACAGCGAAGCAACGTTCAAGCTGGTTTCCAACCTGAATTATCCTATAACCTTGTAAACCTAAATCTGGAGCGCAAAATTTGTCCCAGGGATCAAACAGGTTGTCATAGAAGATGCTGTTTTTCCTGATTATAACTACAAGGCTGTTATATAAAGAATTCATAACAAGGCATCATGTGAACGTGGCGTGCTAGGTATTCAAACTCACTGACCTTGGCAAGTCAAGGACTTTATTATTGGACATACAGAATACATAAGAAAGGGGGGATTTTTAGTATCTCAGTAGTGACATGAGCCGGCAGCTTAAACTATGATGCAGCAAGACTACATAGAATTAAAGATTAAATGAGTAAAAGCTGAAATGAACCTGGAAACTGTTTCTTAAACTACTGAAAGGATAGAATTTCACATCACTATATTATACAGTGAGTAAAGTTTTCTGTCATGCCACAGTGATGTGTCATTTCTCTTTCCGCTGTTCAGCTTTTTTTCACCATAATTTCTGCAGCCTGTTGCCCTTACTATTTGCATAACTTGAATCTAATGCCTATTTTTATATTTTATCTTCCTGCAAGTTCCTAGAATATTCCTTGAATATTCTCTTGACCCTTTAGTACACTTCAGTATTTTGGGGGTTTTTTTTTATGCTTTTCATAGTAGTGTTGTAAGAGCTACGTGAGCCACATCTACAATATCCATGTCGCATCTTTCAGCCTGTTCTTACACTGTTGAGCAATAGTTGTATTCCTAAACGCAAACGCATACTTCTACACTTAAATGAATAAAATCTGTAAGCGTGCTAACTGCAAAACAACACAATGAGTTAACAAAGAAACACAGAAACAAATAATCAATATAAATGAATCCCTAAATGATCAACTGGTGATCTCAATACAGATAGCTGGTAACAGAGCAATGTTTCCCTAGGGAGAAATGAGACATTTTACTCTGATACTGAACATTGACTTTTCAGAGAGAATGACCACAGGTTTTTTTGATAGGTATCTCTGACTTGGCATCGTATTAGCAAAATTTAATCTTCAACATCCCTTATGCTCACCCTTCCCCTGAAAAATGCTCTCATCTCAGTATGCTGGGTTAGGTTACAAAGCCTGTCTCACTAAAGTATCTGAAAGCTTTTTCACCATTTCCCTCCCTCCCGACTTCCTTGCATCTACTTAGCTCTGCTACCTCTTCACCCCAATATGTCTCCATACCTATGATTCCGGAATTAAATCCTATGCTGCTAAAAAAATGCATAATATGCAGTATTTGCACTGATGAAAGTAAGAATAAGCTCGATGAAACCCAAGATATTTCCTAGCTTGTGCATGGTAGGACAACGACAGTGTACGTGAAGCACAGCATGTAATTCACAGCTGGGGGTTGGGGGGAGCAAGCATCTCTGAGGAAGCCATTCTTGCAGCTTTTAGTAAAAAAAAAGTGCAAACCTGTACTGTATAATTGTACTACTCAACTACTTTTAAACACACTCACCCTCTAAAGTTTCCAGGTTAACTGTTGCTCTCCTACTACACCACACTGCTCATTTTTGTGATACTAACCTCTGCCACAGCATGTTTGCAGAAGCGCAGCATCAGCTAATATAGCTAGCTAGCATCAGCTAGGCAGTTACAGTACTCAAGTTCACAGCAATGTATTTTAACAGCTTCTGAGGAGCAGAAAAAATGTCTTCTCAGACCCATCTTAGATTGTGTTGTGCAATATATATTAAAAAAAAAACCCCAAAAACGTGCCCTCCCAAACACAACCCTAAGCACACAAAAGAAAACATCCTCTTGGTCTCCTGTTCCTTGCCAAGGTTTCAGAGTGTGCTTGTTCAAGTCGGTACCTAAGCAGAAAGGTTTTTCAATTTCAATAGCTAAGCACACGCTAGCACATTGCGAGTTATGGAAACATCAGTCTCACTTTGGTTTCAAGTGCTGCAGTTTACTGTATGAAAATCCTCCACAAAGATGAAGATAGTTGAACAGGCTGGTAAGACAGCCCCTTCACACTGAAAGGGAGCTACTTCCATTATCTCTGAAATCTCTGCTAGGCAAAACAAAAGGTACCTTGGCTCCTCTTGGAATAAATCTGTAAATCAAGCTTTTATTTTTGACTCGGGAATAGTCCTGGCAAGCTATATCCAAGCAATGTCACATAAAAATCCTCCTGCTTTTTGTGGCATCGTGCATATACAGCATTTTGGAGCATTTTGTCTCTAGAAAAGTTGTCTCTTTCACCTAAAGAATCTCTCGCACCTTTGGACTGTAAATAGGACGCTTGTTAGGCTACAGAGCCACATCTAAGGTTCCTGGAGCCAGGTTCCATGATTCCCAGCAGTATTGCTAATGGAATGGGCCCAGATGCTTTTCCCTGACAGGCTCCAAGTCTCTCTTCTCAGAGGTAGTGTCAGACAAAGTACTACTGCACTTTTCTCTCTCAGATTGACTGATATCAGTCAGTAAGAACCTCTGAACGTGTGACATTTAGAATATGACAGGCATATTCTAAAATCTAATTATTGCCCCTTAACTGACACCTATTTTCAATGCAAATGTAAGAACAGAACCTTCTGTCATCAGCTAATCTCGCAAGACGCTGAGCTCCCTTGGTTTACATTGATTTCAAGTGAATCCGATAGCAGTGACTGGCAGAGAGATGACCTCTGCCTCTCAGAGGTTCCATCTTTGCATGACTTTCTTCTTTCAATCTTGTTTTTTAAAACATCTAGCATATCTCATTTCAGTGAAGTCTGGACAAGACAAAGTCAGAGGTTCTCTGACTCCACAAGTAAAAAAACAACAAATGCAACATAAGAA
This sequence comes from Coracias cyanogaster, assembly GCA_033124195.1. Classification (NCBI taxonomy): domain Eukaryota; kingdom Metazoa; phylum Chordata; class Aves; order Coraciiformes; family Coraciidae; genus Coracias; species Coracias cyanogaster. The sequence goes on along the minus strand of JAVSBS010006463.1, from coordinate 145,866 downwards.
ATGAAATGAAATGTTGGTTGCCATTCATCAAAAAGAAATCAGAGAAAAAAAAATAAATTGATGCATAAGACAGCCACTTGAGCAAACTGTTTTGATGAATCCTGATCTGTGGAATCAGGGTCAAAAGACAATTGGACATAGGAGTAGAAGAAATTACAAATATGAATGAACAAGAAACTTCACACAAGCACCTACAATAGCAAGTATCTGACTCATTTGTGGGAAGAAAAAAATTCAAGATGATATCAGCAGCTGAAGAATACAAATTCATGCAGACTGTGGTACGTATACATGTGATACACAGTAAAGATGAGGCTTCTACTTCCAAGTCTAACTTTTTCAGAAAATACCATAACTTCCATTGTCTTGACTGTCAAAGAAAAAAATGAATACTTTTGTGGGTACAAGAGGGCTAAGCAAATTAATTGTTTATTTGTTTATATGCCTTCTATCCTTAAAACACCTACTACGATGCTTTCTAATAGCAAATTTACCAAAATATCTGTTCTGTGCACAATTATTTTTCAGGCTTAAATATACATAGGCAATAAAAAAAAAAAAGACATTACCATTGGTTTAATTAACTGCTAGACCCTTTGTCAGTTCAGCCCTTTCTATAGCACAGAAGTTAATACACTATTTTAACTTTATGCAGAAAACTGCAATTTATCTCAAACCTCATATGTCTTTAAGGCAAAGTAGCAGTGAAGAATAAACAAGTAATAACATTTTCATGTGCAACATATACACTAAAGATGTATAAGCATGCTATTCTCAATTTCTTTCCTTCATTTTCCTTTCATTTCTCCTGTGTCTTCTTGCATATGCTAGAAGTAGATAAAATAGCATCAATATTCTAAAAGTTATCAGTATGAGTCTCAAGATACTATTTTCAAGTGACACATCTTCAAACCCATTGTAGCTTTTATTTCCACAGGAAATAAAAGTTCTCCTCGCCCCCCAAAGGAAAATCTAAATACTTTCAATTACCACATTTTCAACATACTGACACACTGATGGTCAGATGTTCTTTGATGCTCAAAGTTAGATTGGCAGAAATCAGAGCAGTGTACAGGCTTACAAAAATGTGGTATTCATGTTTGGCAGCAATTACTTTGTGAAAAACACAAGGTGACTCTTTTCCCCCTCCTTTCTTCTTTTTTATATTTTTTCCCCTCCAAGTTTGGCATGAATCTGAAGAGCTAAAAACTAATTTAACATGACAAATGCTTTCATCGCTCCCTTAACCTCCGAAGTGAACACTCTGACAAAGACAATATGTGTGGTATATGTTTTTCTTTTGACACTGTATAAATTACTTTCTTGTAACTGAGTTTTACCGCCATGCCAATATCTTCAGGATGTCCTAATCTGAATGGCTGCTTCTACCTCCTTCATATGTCACCCCAGCATAATAGGAATAACTCCTGGGTTTTGTGAATTGGCTTATGTCTCAGACAGGACTGTAGGACAATTTCATTTACGTACTGCATGCTGGAATTTACCAAAATTTTGTGCAATACTACCAACTTATATTCTGCATTTCATTTACATCTGGGTACTGAAGAAAAGGGGAGAAATTATAAACGTAGCTTAAAAGAAGCAGACAGTATTTTGTATACCATCTAAGGAAAAAGTTAACTGAAGTGAATTTTTCCCATTTTCTGCTATTAAAAATAGTGTAACAGCCATAGAAACATCTTAAATACTCTTTTGCATGGAAATGATCTGATTTTTTTTTTGCTTCTGTCTACTACTTAAAAAAAAAAAGCCCAAAGATGCTTGATTTATTTCCAAGCCGGTGAATCTGATGTGTGTCGAAGTTTCTGTAGAAACTCTCAGGGTAAAGGAATTCAGGTATAGAACAGGATGTCTAAGATGGCAAACTGTATGCATACAAAACCAAGCACATTTTGCACATACACAGGCCATACCACAATAGACCAGTGTCTTGCAGAGCTGCAGGAATTTTTCCCAGACATGAGTCAGGATAAATTTCAGAGGAAGATGTAGGAAAACTCAGATAACAATGATAATGCCTGGCCTATAAAGGAAGAGTCTATCTAAATAGCCAATGGCATTTTATGATCTAAACCATCAATCTACGGGTAACCTCAAAAGCAAATAAAAACCAGTTTCCCTCTAACAAGACATACTGTCATTATTTTGACTGACTAATGTTTAACTTCTTAAAATCTCAGTAGTATCTTTATTTAACATTATGTAGCGTGGCAAAAAGTTCCAAAGGTTATTATGCCGCATGAAATTATTTTTAAAGCTTTAAACATACTGACTTTTCACTTCATTCATCATATTTTTATTTCTGTGTTATTGGAAAGGCAAAAGGAATTTATTCTTTTCTATCTGTTAGCACACTTTTATTGCTTGTCTCTTTAGATCACCCCTCATTAGAATTTTTTTCATGCCACCCACAATCTTTGGCAGTCCTCTGAAAGTTCCATGTTTAAATGTGTAGACAACATGTTTTCAGTGATTTATCTGTACCAAGTCCCTCATCTCTTTTATTATAGGGTAATTTATTTAGAAATCCTGAGACAATGAGAACCTCAAAGCATTCTTTCAACATAATTTACCTCATATTTGCCAGCATTGTCTTTTTCATTTAGTCCTGCAATAGTCTTGATTAGCATTGATATGATCATCTTCACACAGCCTGAATATATTGACAAACCTAAGTAGCAGAACCAATTGCTGCAAGTTTTGATGACTTTTTTCCATAACTTTTCATTTTGACCTAATGTAATGCCCATCACATAACCTCTGCTATGGTGGAGAGCAAGAAATTTTCTTTGTGGACATGTACAACAAAAAACATCATCCACACCTTTAAAGCCTCTCCTATGCTTGAATTTCTGACAGCAAAATACATCAAGAGGAGTTACTGCACCATGGAGCATTGCCTTTCCTTCTGCGCATCTTGGGGGAACTTGACAGCTTTCCTCATCTCAAGACTGCCAGCTCTCCTGGTAGATTAACAGCTCTCACTTTCCCACTATCTCAATGATTAGGACAGAATTGGGATTTTGGTCTGATCTGAACCTTAGTCTGGTCACCTGCTTTCAAAACTGAAAAACATTTTTCCTCCTGACAATGCAGGACAGAGTTATTTTGTCTTCACAGCAGTTCAGGGGTTACTAGGTTAGGAGCTCCAAGAGAGCTGCAGAAGAGCGGGACAGCTGGCATTTCACATTGCTGCTCCTGCCCCAGGAGAAAGCATATTTAGTTTTCCCAGCGCTCAAGCTCTACACACACCAAGGGGAAGGTAATCCTCTAGAGAAATGCAGAACAAGAAAAGGTTCTTACAGTGGTTTTTTTAAAAAATAAGGTCTCCTTATTTAATTTAGCACCTGGAGTCATACTATTGGAAGACAGCAAGTTCCAGCAACTTGCTGGATGAATTAGCTTACAGCTGATGATCCTATGCCTGCTCTTTGTCATGTGGAATAAATCATATGAGTTTTTGCTGAAAGTGAGGGAATTAATGAATGGCCTAACAAAAGCACTTCTCTTTTACCTTCCTGTTGTTTGGGTATACCTAAGGTAATGAAACTCCCTTTTAAAAATTATTTCCTTTATCTCTTTTTCATTGCTTTAAATTATGATCACAGTGGATCCATCAAATTTATTCACAGGATTAATTGCAGCTGTTTTCTGGTTTTGACAGCTACTCTTCAAAACACTTATTCTTTCCTGTGTATGGCATGAAGCTTGTCAGGTAACTTCTCATTATTTACTCCCTAAGCCAACACTCTCTTCCTAAAACTTGCTTTCTCCCATTCACTAGACAACTCTAGCACGCTCATCACTCTTTAGTCAGGAAAGAAGACCTCAAAAACTTCTGCCAAAACAGATCACTTATGTCATTACTTGAAATGATAGATCATTCATAAATTAAGAGTCAATGCATTGCCTTACATTCTCTCATCTTAAAACAGTATATGAAAGTGTATAAAGCAATAACCATGTTGCAAAGCTTTCCTTTAGATTATGGTAACCTAAATAGCAAGGAGAAATACATTTCATAATCCATCACTTCAAAGTTATGCATGATTAAAATATTCAACTTCACTTCCCATGTGCATAATCACTCAAACAGAGAGCTGTTGTATAACTGTCAAGTTCAATACATCATGTGCTTTCCAAGCTTTTTATTTATATATCAAACTAAGCCTGTTATTCTTCTAAGGTTTTCTACAGAAGAAATATAGAAAGATGGCTAGCTCTGTAGTATTGAGTATGCTGGGATGTAGGCTTGGCCTAAAGAGGCAGCAGCAATAAAGTAGCCAGTCAGCTCTCTCTTACTACTGTATATATTAATTATATATGGAAGCTCGTTAGTATAGTGAATGAGGTTTCCCTTAAAATACTGTCTAGCCTGTTGAGTCAGATAATATGGGATCCCCCCCAAACTATTTAAAATAATTTTCTTCAAATGGAGAGAATAGGGAGAAAATTCAGTACATCTCTATAGGTCATTTGAGCACTATATATGAGAACGGTTTCAGAGATGAACTAAAAACCACATAGAATATGCCTGGAAAGGATTAACAGAAAATATCAACAAGCTACCATAATTTCATCATTTACTCAGAGAATCTAAGGATGTGAGTAATATGGAAAATAACAGCACTCTTTAGATCTAATATCAGGAATTCAGGGGCACAGACAGATACAGACTGAGACTTCTTAATCAAAATCATTTTGGTTTTTACCTAAAGGCAGCATATGATGGTAATATTTGAATCCGAATGCCAGTATCTTCTGTTACTTGTATGGATTCACCACCTATCACAATTTTTTGGAAATATTTTTTCAACACATGTAGTATGTAACAAAATGACATATCACCCTCTGTTTGGACAATCTATGAGAGATGCACATCTGAAGCCTAAAGTTAACACTGCACATAGAGAATTCTGAATCAATTTTTTGCTTCCACTGCTCTTATGACAGTGAACAGGGCTTCAACGTTTTATTTTCCCTCATTTATCAGGACAAGGAATAATAATTTTCTTTGCTCATTAAGAATACAAATTTGTGAAACAGATTGACCACCCTTCTATCTGCGGAATTTTCATTTGCTGACAAATCCATGTGATTTGACAAAGAAAACAGAGCCTTACCTATGAAATACGCTAGCAGAATGGCAAGCAGGACTGCAGCAGCAATTGCAGATAAAGCAGCACATTTCCAGCTACAATACTTGGAGGGTTTTTTCAGCTTGAACGCATTCCTGGAGAATGTATTTCTAGGTAACAGTCTGGGAGGTGGAGTATAAACTGTTCCTGAGGTCAACGGATAACCAGGGGAAGAACTACTGAACAGCGGAGTAGTTCCAGAAGATGTCTTAAACAGGAAATGCCTGAAAAACATAAAACAGAAAATAGTTGAAAATGGCAAGTCCTGTCATTATGAAATAATATCTCCTATTCCTATTCCATTCCAGCCGCTGTAACGTGTTAAAGTCAACTACAACCAAAAAGGATTTTGTATGAGGAGATAAGATTAAAATTCTCATAGACTTTTTCCTATCAGAGCTTCATGACTGTCACTAAAACACAGTGTCAGAATACCTGCTTAATCCTTTCTGTAATTAGATGTAACTTGACCAGATACCAGCTAACACCAGCATTACCAGCAAAGAGTCTTTGAGCAGCAGCTGAGATTGCACCTGTGAGAAGTGCGAGCACTCTAGTAACCAACCTCATGTGCAGAGGTGACATCCCTACCAGTGCCTTTTGGCCTGTGTTTGATTAGGACAAAGCAACTAATTCCACTACAAGATACTTGTAATGTTTCTTAGTATAACACTTAACTTCATGAGAAAACATCCTTTCTGAGGTCACTGGTTTACATCATTTCTCTGTGGAATCCATTACCCAATAAATATTCTAAGACAAAAAAAAAATCATGAGTCTCGTTAATAATCCTGGCAAAAGCTGCCAGTTAAAAACATTAAGAACATACTGAGCAAAAACCATAGTCCTGTAAGAAGAGATTTTGCCAGAATTAGAATTGACTGGTTTTTTTTTAAATGGTACACAGGTTTGATTTGAACAACTGAGACAATCACCAAAAGCACATGACTCAGCAGAAAAGGGGATTTCAACTGCCCATACATTTGTTAAGAAGAAAATGAGAGAAAAAATATACTACCTAACAAAATCTCAGAAAATGATGCCAACACATTCCAGGTAGAGGAAATGGAGAAAATAAACCAGAAGACTGGCTTCTTTAGATGAACTTCTCACAGTTAGTAAGAACTGACTACAAGCATGCTCCCAGTAAATGATAAAAAGAGAAGCACAAAATAAAGGCAGAGGTCTTCAAGAAGTCCACTTATTTTGAGACAAAAGAGCTTTGAAGATCCTTTCCATACCCTATCCCTTCACAGCTCTAAAAATAGTCAATGAGAAAGAAGATACTCAGTAATCCCCCAAATCAAAACCATAGCCTAAATTAACCCAAGTCTTACTTCAAATGCAAAAACATTTAAATTTTCATTCAGATCAAAATCTAGCAGGTCACTCTCAAACCACCTGTTAGAACTTAAAAATCCATTTCAGTCACTGTTTATTACAAGGATTTGGAAGTCTGAAACTGAGATGTGTTTCTTAAGTACATTTTCCAAGCCGTCATCACACATGTGCATACTCCCAAGCATAGACTTTACTGTATACTGATTATAGAGAATACTGAAGTGATTTTAAAGCGTTAGTTTGAAATGAAACCAAAAGCATCATAAATTGCATAGAATTTGCACACTGGTAGAAGACAGTCAAGGGAAGGCTGGGTAGGTTTCCCAGTTTAAACAATCACATCCGAAGGCAGTCTCTGAAAATACAGTCTTTTTTATTGCAGCAATTAATAAAGTCTATTAATGAACATGAAAGATCAATTAGTTTGATACTGCCTTTGTTGTTTGGTTTTTTTTTAAACACTGAATGATCTTGTACATTCCTTGCAATAGTGACCAAAATTTAGTTTCTTTCAGAAAATATTTCAGTCACCTAAGGTGTTGGTAGTATTCATTGTCAGAACTTTTTCTTTCTGCTTTGGAGACATTGCAGAAAAGATCTGAGACACACAAGTACACAATCAGAAGTGGCTTTCAAAGCCTAACTATCTCAGTTCTCTGTTTCGGGGTGTTTTGTTTTTTAATGCAGTGTTTGTAAAACAAAGAAAGAAGTCAGATTAAAAGGGAATATTCTAACCAGTTAATAGAAGCATTCTGTCATTTTTTTCAAATAAAGTTGCCCCTCTTATTTTCTTATGAGTGAGGCTCACAAGACATTAGAATTCCTTTTTTTTTTCTGCTCATTGGACATGATCTATGAGAAAACACAGTAAAGGCAAATGCTAAAAGAGTTTCCCCCTCAAAATTACCTAGTCTACTAAATTAAAAAATGCACCTCCCAGTTATAAGAAAGAAAGAAATAACGAAAGTTTGATTTCACGAACCCTTCATTTAAAATGGTTCTTTACATTGCAACCGTTCAACTAAAATAAATGTTGTGAAAATGATGTTATCAGGCTGATGGTCTTACACTGGATCTATTAACACTTCTATTCCTTTTGTCTGGTTAAAACCTGATTAACACTTGTTAGAAGGAGTCCTTTTTGCTTCCTCTTGGGTGTTAGGAACACATCACCACCTCCATCACAGGAACTGGGGATTGAAGTGACATGGGGCATGAGGAAGGGAGGGAGGAAAGACGGAAAGGAGAGAGACAGAGATCTGGTGAGACAGAGGCGGGTAGGAAGCCTCCTCTCTCATTCAGGCTAAGTCTGCCTCTACCTCAGCCCCGGATCCCCTTCTCTTCCTGCATCCTCACAGCATGACAGCTCTTTCAAGGTTTGGACCTAAGGGTTTACAATAAACAGTTCTTAAGAGTTCCTCCCCTTTTCCTGCCCAAAAGCACATCTCACAGAATCAAACTGAAAATTGCAGTCCTTGGCGCTGTCTTTATCTGAAGTTTTAAAGCCAGGAATTTTATGTCCTCTTTAGCTGAGAAGGCAGCTACAGTACCAAAAAAATTTTAATATAAAGCATTGTTAAAGTAAACTCAGATATAAAATGAAATTCTGCTCCCATTAAAGTTGAATTAATAACTAGATACATTTTAATAGAACATGTCAATCTTATACTGTTTCACGTGAGAAGAAAAAAGTAGAAGAAAAAAATAGTTCCACTGTTATCCACTTTGAGATGCATGAAGTATATAAAAAAAACCAAAAATACTTATCCATGCAAATGTGATCTCTACTATATTGTTGAAACTGATCAGAAGATAGAAGCAAACATGGCTGACTGAAATTGATACATGGAACTGTGACATTCTCAAAGCAAAAAAGAAAAACATCTCACTGGATGAAGTCTGAATTTTGTCACATCTGTAAGTCCTACGCAAGTATTTTGAAAGGTGAAACTGTACGGTCTCCATGTGAAGATTTCTGACAAAGACGCAACCAAGAGAAGATGGCACACCATCTTAAAGTATACAAATTCTGCCTTCAACAGTTTTAAAAAGAGAATTAACTTAAGATATGTTAAATATCCGTCAAGTCATTTTAGAAAATTGGCACAGCATTCAGAAGTTGGAGACTGGATTAGCAGAAATACCTTAAGTTAGAGTAAACCACACTAGAGCAAGAACATAACAGACCAAACACTTGGACCCCCAGAGTTTTAAGTCTAGATTCAGCTACTAATGGAAATAAATTGACTTGTCTCAACTCTATCCCTAAACCCAATGATCTATAGCTATATTTTTATGTGGGATTTGACATGCTCTGGTACAACCAATTGTTTGTGGGCTCAAGCTGCATGGAGAGAACATGAGCATTTATCAACATTAATTACAGTCTCACAGTGGTAAGACTGGGATATATTGTACAATGACTGCTTATGAAAAGAAATTATCTTCTTTGTACCCATTCACTTAATTTCAAATACATTCCATATTAGAATTTAAAAACCTGCATATTCTCTCTTACCTGTTCACCTATCAAACACGATTCAGAAAAATACATTTTCTACCTCTCAATTAGCATTAATAATTTGATATAGGTTGGGGCTAAATCCATATTTTGAATACATGGGAGTAAATTTGCTAAGTCTGAGACCAGTCTCTTTCATTTCTGTGCACTATGAAGATATTCCTATACTGGAAAAATAAAAAGTATGATTATCGGTATACAGTGATTCAGTAATTTGAGTGTCCATGCAGCTATGGAAGGAGCTTGCGTGCTGCTCACAGAAAATAAGATAACCCTGTAGCTCGCGCAGTGCTCTGCTCCCTGCTCTGCAGCTTTCCTGGCTGCAGAATGCAGCCCCGCTTTGTTTTAAGCAGCGCGCGCTGCTGATGCGCTGGGTCACAGACTGGGACCTCATCACGGACGACAGGAGAAAGGTGACATCTATGAAAGTAGAGCTTGCGAGGGACATTTGCCCACAGTTCTGTGGACTAATGGTAAATGGAAAACGCTATATTTTGCTTTATTCATTAATTCAGAGCTCTCTATAGCATTTATTTTCCCACAGGTCAAAAGGACCTCTGGCGTTGAGGGAATAGTGGTTTGACAGAGGCAGTATTAACTTCCATATTCTTTGAGAGAACAATCTGGGATTTTTTTCCGCTCCTTTCTGGCCAGATTGTCATGGCAGCACACTGCAAGAATCAGCTGAGAAAGACAGAAATTGGTTTTTGCGATGAAAAACTGTAATAGAAAGGAAGAACAATATACTTTCTAACATAAATTGCTTCTTTCATTCCTCATACTATCCTAAGCTTATTCTGTATGAAAAAAAGAAACAGAGCTGCAATGCTTAAATTGCCTTTTTTTCATAGTTTTTTTTCCATAGGTTTTTTATAGTAATTAATAAATAGAAAAGATATATACCAAGAGAACAGTAACAGCTCAATTTAGTGGTTCTAGGACTTAAAAAATATCTTCAAACTGTGGTAAAATTGTATCTGTATATAATTTTATTGGACATTTATTCCTAGCAGAAAAAAACAATGGAATATAGAATATAGCATGCTGGCTTTCACTGGGGAAAAAAAAATAATCTTCAAGTCCACTGAAAAAGTAGCCATGAGTCATTTTACGTCAGTGGAAGTCTCGAAGTGGCTGCCAAATTGAGACACTGAACTTTTATGGCAGTTTTCTAACTTCCATACAGAAAGAAACGAAGACTGACTACAAGCTGTTCTTATGCCTGTTATGCTAAAATGAACACTGGTTGTTAAGACTGGTAGCAAGTTTTGGTTACTCAGTCTTTCCCCAAATGCGATTTCATTGCATGTTCTTGCTCAGAAACATGGGGGTATCAGCCAGGTTTGCACAGCTGAGGGCTCTCTCATGTGGTAAAACTGGACAGAAGTTTCTACCATTTTAAATGTCTAGAACACAAGGATGTGGCTATTTCCCAAATGCACTAAATGTAGCAATACATGTTTAAAATGTTATCTATTATCTGTTTAAATTCTATAATCACAAGAAGTTGTCTTAATAATTTCAAATCTACAGACTAAATTCAGTAAAATAGATTTTTCCGTGGAAAGCTATTTAAAATACACATTTAAATAAACGAACTGTCCATTTTACACAAGTGCACCTATGGGCACCTTCACACCCAAATGCCTGTTGCAGACAGAGGCCGGCCCTCATGACCACACACTATTTTCAGTGTTTTTCAGCCCGCTCAAGATAACAAAAGTTGTAACTAACTGTGCATGGTGCAGGAACTAGGGACACTCTTAGGCACAGAAACAATAATTCAGAAGGAACACGTCAACACTGGAGGGACACTGCAACATAACCTGGAACCTCGCAGCAGCCACCCAGCTTCCAGAGAGCTCTAACACCAGCTGCTCACCTCTTGAAAGGTTCGTGATTCCTTCAAGGCTGGGTTCTGGACATCCCCAGGCCAAGTCTTCTAAAAAAATGCAGAGTGTTAAGCAGAGCGTCACGGATGTTGCCTTAAGTACCAGACTAGACTGTCCCTGCCATCTCCACATTCTTAACAAACACACAGCTGGACACACAAAAGCACGGTAATTGAAAGCTGCCTGGCAGGAAGGTAGCACGTTGTACAAAAAGGCAGGTGTCAGCCTTTGGGCATCCCCATCCGTCATATTACTAAACAAAACCAAACAGGCAACGTACACAAAGCTGTACTTCAAAACAGAGCAGGTAAAAAAGGCAAAATGTCTGTATTGTACCATGGCTGCAGCCTCCTTAGCTCTGTACTGGACACCTTTTTACAGGCCAACCTGCTTTTCGTCTGGAAGATGTTAATGGAGATACTGTTGGATAAACTTTTATAACCTCTCTGTCTCTCTAATTCCTGCTGTAGCTGCACCCCTGGAACACTCTCCTGGAGCTCTTGCTGCTGTGTTCCAGAGCTGACTCTGGTACATCCCAAAGGCATAGCTTTGGCCCAGGCTGCTCAGAAAGGTGTGGAGTTGTGACAAAATGCTGCAAGAGAGTCTGCGACGGTGAAAAACATGGAGAGAGGAAGGACTGCTGAGATGGGGATCGTTAATACCTCAAGAATCTGCGAAAGAAAACAAACATCAACATGGAAAGGCACAACATCGGAAGGGGAAGAACCTGGGAAGGCTAGGGTCAAACAGCTGGTGTCAATGCACCTGGTGTCCCAGGTCAGCTCAGTGGCTGCAGGGAGCTACAGGGGCCATCCCTTGCATTCCTGACTGGTGTCTGCATGGCCAAAAAAGATACCAAGTGCCCTGCAACAGCTGCTGAGCTCACTGACTCAGGCCATCAGCCTAAATTCTGGTTTGTGTGAGTTAGCCAGTAAATAATTGCTTCAATTTTTATGTGTATCCTTCTTGCATTACTGTTTATTCTCCAGGAATGGAGCAATGAAATTGCTAGTAAATGGCTAGTAAAGAGTAACACAATAGCCCCAGACATAAACACAAAAAATCAGTTGCTTTGCATATGTACTTATACTAAACAGGAGCAGAAACAATAATGTAGATATAGGAAAATTTTGGCAGCTCTGAGTCAGCTCAAACTACAGAACATTTTCCTCCTGAAGTGGAAAAACTTGTGTCTTTTCTGTGGCAGTGTTGCAAGCGCAGTCAAAAGTGATGAAATCCAATAATGCCTACATTTATTCCAGTAATGATGATAACGACAAAGGTATTTTGCATTTCAATAGGTCTGTTCATTTTTAGCTTTCTACATCAATTAATGAACATAATTTCAAAACAAGTCTATTTTAAAAGGCATACATGTAAGCTCTTCACTATCTTAATTCAACCACTCAGTTAACAAGGGAAAAAAGACAAAGTACAAGCAGTGCTATTTCAAGTCTATAAATAATAGGACCATAAATAATAGAAGAGAATAATAAAATCAAATCTCTAAAAGAATTTTATCAGTCCACACGTAAACTTGAAAAACAGAACCCTGTATAACATAATTTGAGGGGGTTTTAAAAATAAAAGGTAACACTCTAAACACACCTTCCTCTTCCTCACTCACAGTGCCTGTTCACCCTGCATAGTCCAAAATTTTAAAATGTGAACCAATAAAGTCATGAAAACACGTAGTTATCCACAATCTGTAAAAACTTGTTTGAGCGTACGTGTGAGTGGGAGTATATCTAGACTGATTTTCTGAACCATCGTTACATATCTTGCCTTTGTAGTGCTTTCCTTCACTCTTCCTTCTCTCCTATCAGAGTCTACATTTGCTATGAAGACAACAGTACAGTAGCCTGCTAAAAATGACCCTTCTACAATGTTCCTGGAATTTCTCCAAGTACATGGCCCAAATGTGCATGAAGGCCTTGGGGATGCTTTTGACTGTGCTTTACCCAACTCTTTAAAAGGCTTTTCATTTTTAGATAGGCCCAGAATCTATCTATGCAGATCCCATTTATTTGGAAAGTCCACACAACCTTCCTGCAAGCTTTACATGCAGGAACAAGAGAACGAAGGGGTCAGTTCTTGCCCCAGTCCTCAAACTCAGAGGACTAAACTGCTGTAGCATATGTGCCTGCAGCCATATAGCTTAAGGAAGTGGTACGAGAAAGCCACGTAAGACAGAGCAAAATTAGAGTGAAGAGATATTTCACTGTTCCAAGTAGTTGTTTGTTATGCCGAATATATCCTAGAAATTTGCATTTACAAGAGAAAAAGAAATTTCATTTTACTACCCTGTTCCAGAACATTTTGCATCATGTATAAAGATATCAAAATATTGAGACATCATTGAAAACAGGCAGACAATTGTGGAGAGCGGCTGTAGCCCAGAACTTCCACACATTCAGAAACTTCCTGTTTACATATTCATTGCAGAAGTTCTGCAGCTGATCTTGACACCTTAACGCGGTGTATCATCCGAATGCAGTTTTAACAACATTTCAGATATTTAATTTCTTCTCTTAAAAACGACAAAAAACCCAAACAACACAACAGAACAAAAAACCCCGACGAAGCCTCAGCGCTAAACCCCGCTCTTGCTGCACTCCATTCTTGGCTCTCTGGCCACGGCTGCTGTAGCCTGTGCATAGCCATGCCGTACTGCATTCATTCCTTTGCTGCCCGGAAGGCTGCAGCTACAAAAATGCTGAGCACAGATGTTTCTCTGCTATGGTGCCCCACGACCTGGAGTTCGTGCACTGCGTTGTTGTCGACTGGGATATAACTCATATTGCTACTCCATCCATTAATCTCCCATTTCTGTCCTAGCTCTTTCTCCTCAGGCTCACCCAGAGTGACTGTGTTGGAATTGCACTGGCAAAGAAATACAGCTGGAACCCCAGGAACAGGCAAATATTTTGAAAAGCGACATATGGGTTCTTTTAAGGCTAGTTTTCAGATTGCTCAGTCTTCAACAGTACTTGGCTTACATGACCCCAAGATCTGGACCGATGCCCTTTTATTACAGCCCCCAAGATCTAAAGAAACTGATTTCATAATCATGAGAAGACTGGCCATCATCCCTTCTCCTCAAATATAGGAGAAACATTGGTGTGCTACAGTCTTCCTTGAAGCCTAGCAAAAGATTCTTGTGAGCAAGCTCAAAGAAATTCCCATTTCCAATTTGACCTTCCACATACCTGAAAGGGGCCTATAAGAAGGCAGGGGGAGATCTGTTCTGAACATCTATAGTGACAGGACAAGGGGTAATGGTTTTAAGCTAGAAAAGGGTAGATTTAGGTTAGACATTAGGAAGAAGTTTAATAATGAGGGTGGTGGGTCACTGGAATAGGTTGCCCAGGGAGGTGGTAGAGGCCCCATCCCTGGAGTCGTTCAAGGTCTGAGCAACCTGACCTGGTACAGAGATGTCCCTGCTTATTGTAGGGGGGGTTGGACTAGATGGCCTTTAGAGGTCCCTTCCAACCCAATACATTCTATGATTCTATATTCTATGAAATTATAGACATACACACAAAATTATCTTTACAACTAGAAGATTTGTAGCAAAAATATTTCAAAATATGAGACTAATTATGAGACTAAAGAATAGACTAATTTCTATTTAATTTTGTCTTTTTTTTTTCTCCTGGATTAAATAATACTAATTATATTGGTACCAACTAAATTAACATAAATCTAAAGTATGGGAACAGGCATTAGTAAAATAAGCAATCTCAGTCAAACATCTATCTGTGAAAGCTCTTCTGTTATCCTCACGTCTGATTCATTCCATTTTTGACCGGCGCCTGCAGATGGCCCTGTGTGAGGTTCCCGTTCCAGAGAGGACTCTGGCAGCGCAAAGAGTGATGCAAACCCTCCTTGCAAAGCCATGCTTTTCTCCCTGTGCCCTCAAAGCATTTCGAGCTTTAAAGCAGAGCACTGCCTCTCTAGCTGTCTAGAAGTAATGAGACCCACAACGAAATGTTCAAAGGTTGTATTTTCATCATTCATCCTCTTTGAAAGCAATGATTAAGGAAGCAATAAAGGAACACCTCTTAACTGGAAAATGTAGAAACCAGCACTTTGGAAAGGCGGAGGAGGGGATGGTTTGAAACAGACTGTAAGAGGACAATAAAAGTTAAAGAGCATTAAACAGCAGCTCCGAGCCTAAAGGTAAAGCAGCTAAGTACTGCAGAAATGAACCATAAAAATAGCACCATAAAAATACTATGGCAATGCATTGATGCATCCTTAGTTAAAGGTATTTAAAGCCTTCCATTACGGACCCTTATTTCAAAGAAAACAGAACAATTACATAGCAAGCCTGCAAGCAGACTGGGGAAGGTACAGTCCATATTTGTTTGCCTTGAACCAGAAGCAAGCACACGCCATTGAAGCGTTCAAGGTCAGGTTGGTGGCTTTGAGCAACCTGCTCTACTTGAAGATGTCCTTGCTTATGGCAGGGGAATTGGACTAGATGACCTCTAAAGTTCCTTTCCAACCCAAACCATTCTATGACTCCAAAAAAGTGTAATTAGCAACTCTCTATAAGCATTTTTGCAATTTTGTAACTCCACTAAAAGCAATAAGATACTGCAATACAGCTAAGCACAATTATGTAAAAAATAGAGAAGCACAAAGGGTACATGGAGACGTGGGTTATAGTTGCCTGAAGAAGGCACATGAAAACATGTGCAAGCAGTAAAAGCTTCCTTTACATCACAAAGAAAACAAAACAAACATGATTACCCTCCTCATCAATATTGAAACAAGAGGTGGAGAAAGGATGTATTTGGAAAATGTGCTGCCTCCAAATAGTCTAAATTCAGCCCAAACTGCCTAACAGAGCAAAGAGAATAGGGGAAGGGCAAAACATTCTTACCAGAAAAAAACCAAAACAAAACAAAAAACAACCAACCTGCAGACACACGTTGTATTATTGCATGATTTCAATGCTTGGAACTGTTAGATAAAGAGATGTCTGGAATCTAAACTGTGATTCGAGCTTTGCAGTGCTGGTAGAAAGCATTCCCTTCAGACAGCTCAGGTACTGCTTTTTCTTTCATAATCACTAATGTGACCACTTGCACATTATTTTCAGTTGAGAGCAGAATCTACTGAAGGTAACTGGAAGGTGAAAAGCAAAGTTGTGAAACTCCCTCCTGATAAAGCAGGTGCTGTCAGTGCCGGCTTTGCCTCCTGAGCACTCCACTACTGAGATTAATATACTGACAACAAGAAAAAAAAAATTAAAGGTAGTGCACTGTGAAGAGGCAGCAGAAAAGAAATCAGTGTTTCTCAACCAACTAAAGCTATGAAGTAAAGGCTGAACCAAAAAGTTACCCAAAAGGTATCTTTTTTCTGTTGTTGTGGCTACTGGTATGAATGTAGATGAGAGACAGTTTCAAGGTGAAAGAAATGCAGGCTAATTCTGAAAGTCTCCAATGATTTTGCAGGCATCAATTTCAGCAAAACTCACTGCAAACCAGAAAAAAACCCAAACATCATCTCCTCAGTTAATATTCCTGTGATGAAACTGGCCATCAAGTCCTGTCAGGTGTGTAATTTCAGAAAAGAAGAAAAATCGATCCTGAAGCAACTCTGTGATAGTCTTAGAGCACAGAAACCCTGTCAGGATGTTTTCTAATACCTTAATGCTTGCCTATGACAAACCTATCTATAGAAAAGCTCCAATTAACTGCTGGGTATCTTGCAACCGCCAAAAATAACAGTATTCACAAGGTAACCTTCTGTCATCAACATGGATACATATACATTCCCAGAGGTTTTATGATTAAAAAAAAAAAAAAAAAGTAGCAGGAACCAAGTTAGTAATGGAACTGAAAGCTCCACTGATACCGAACAGGCACAAAATCAGGCAGTAAAAGAAAAACATCCAGGCAAATGCCCACTTCTGTTTCTCAGGGATGCCACTATTATGACAAAGAATCTTTTTTGTGAATATCCCAAGGAATTCCCTCTATGTAAAGTGTTTGGTAAATTGAGACAATCTTAAGCCATCAGTAACGACATATTCAGGTACAAGAGCAATTTCATATGATAACAGATAGATGAGGCACTGCAGGGGCTCACTCTACACTGGAATTAAAAGTATGTTATAATCCTGGGGAATGAATCACACAGCAACAACTAGCTTGGGCTGAATAGGACCAACATTTTCATCTTGTCATTCTTAGCAATAAACGCCAAATTCAGGATGCCAGAATTAAGTTCTAAATAGAAGCAGACGCTCTTGCAGCAGCAGCAGCAAAGAACAGAGCTTTGCTCTTAATATTTTCTTTCCTTGGCCAAAGTTAGCTCCAAACCTTCGGTAACTGAGAATCCCATTCCTTTACTATTTGGACATCTCAGGCTTTGGATAACTTGCCTTTGCTCTTCAGACCCCTGACTTCTCCATGGCACCCATGTTACCATTTTAGCAAACTAGGGCAATGTGAAAGAAGCCCCTTGTGAGTCTTCCAAACGGGCACCAGAGCACAGACTGGGCACAGAATCCCTGCTCTTTTCAGTCTCATCTGCTCCCCGTGGCGCTACAACGACTGATTAACCGCAGAGTAACAATGGTCTGCGTGTTTGTAAGCTTCAATCCAGCTACACCAACTCCTCCCAAAGCTCCAAATCAGGATATCTTTATTCAAATTCTGGGAGGGACTGGGCTGAGACTGCACAGTGGTGTAACTATACCATACCAGCTATGCTGGGTGTAATCCAGCGCAGCAGCATTAAATTCCCAGAAGGCTGCAAACCAAAGATCATCAGCATCTCAGAAGCTGTGGCAACAGAGCAGCTGAAACCACAGTACGAGCTGCTGTTACAAGAAGTCCACCTCCTGTACCTGTAATGCTGGGTTTGTAGCTAGCTGGGCAAGCAAGAACACTCAATTATGCCAATCACTTCTGTCAGCACCATAGTGGCTCATTTTAAACTCTGGAAGATCAGCTCTGCCAGCTCTGCTATTTAAAGCGCAAGTTAAATATGTTTGACATTCCATACCCCGAACGACAACAAACCAGAATATTTAGAGCGGCAGCATGTCAGGCACTTATTTCTTTATTTATCTGGCATGCCTTAGTGCTGCACCTTTTCATTTATATGCAACTGTTTGCCCCATGGGCATCAAGCTGTTAACACATACAGAGGAGATGAAAATGAGCTTGCATGCCGGATAAAATATAAATTAAAATTATAGTACTGTCAGTCTTGAATCTTGGATTGTTTCTCAAGGTCTCCCAAAATGCATAATTTCAAAGGAGCTTCTGTTTGTTACTTCAGGAAAGGCAAAATGTATAATTTTTCAGCAACACAGTCAATATGAATGATAAGTAAATTGTCCCTGACCACGTGAGTAAAATATGCTGTTGTAATACCATGAGATGTGTATGCAGGGATGGTCCAAATGAATAAAAGGCTTTAAAACGGGAAGCAAACAGAGAAATGTCCACCTGTCAACCTTCCAATGCAAAGCAAAGCCGAGCCTGGTGGGTATTCTACTATCACTAACTCCCAACGCATCAGCCAAAACCATCACTGACACAAAGGGAACTAAACCCCATCTCCTAATGGGACAAATGGTTTTCTCTGTGCACTTCAGAGAACTGTGCAGTGGCACCTCCCCGAGGTGTCCATCCACGCGACCCACCTGGTCTCGAGTGGGACGTTGCTGTTGAGCACCCAGCTGTCCTGGAGCTGCACAGACTCGGGGGTGGTGGCCAGGTCGTTGGGCGCCGGAGCGGGCGCGTGGATCTGGTTTCGGCGATTTGTGAGCGAGTTCCTGTTGAGGGAGTTGGCAGAGGAATGATGATGGGACAGTGAATGGTTGTGAGGAGGAGGGAGAGGTGGCCTCAGCGTTGACTGACTGTGATGATTTGAAGGGCCTAGAAGAAAAAAGAAAAATAAATCACAAACGTGCGTTAATTATACCATTCTCCTCAGCGTTTTCAAAGGACCACTGCCTGGGACAAAAAACCCCACGAACAGGAAACTAATCCTGTGTGCCTTTGGGACCGGTAGGCATTAAAACATGGTTAAGTCAGATCAGTGATTATTAGAGATCAGAGATATCAAAGTGTTCCAAGGTCACACAGTCGGAATGTTCATGAAGACTATATTTAGATTTAACAAATGCTTCTTTACAGATTCTCTTGGGAGAAACACTCCTGGGTGGAGCAGCCAGGACAGCAGTCCAGCTTGGCCACTCTGTACATCCACCCAGAGAAACTTTTTCCTTTCTGTTTCTATCGGGACTTTAAGGAGATGAATCTTAATGGATTAAAACCAGCTTTTGAGAATACAGTCTTCAGGCTTTTATAAAACTTAATCAGAGATCTCTATCTGCTTTCACTCACTGTTATTTTACAAATCAGCTTCAAACAAACAGTATTTGTGCCAGCAAAAGAAGATTAAACTCCAAATATGAAAAGAGAACAACAATGCAATGATGATATCTTTCATGTTCTTCCATGTGATCGGGATCTGCCCTGTACTTTTCTATTTAACAATGCCACACACACCAAGATCTAAAAATTATGCTACTCTTTCAGCCTCTTTCATTGAAAAATGACAGATCATGTTTTTTAGAGATAAAGAAGGATATAAACTTTTCTCATTCTTTGAGTACTGACATGATTGCACTGATAATGAAAATATTTTTTTCTAATCAATAAGGCAAGTGGATTAAAATAAAAAGCACATGAGAAGAAAACAGAATAAGCAGGTGTCATTCTAGCATAGTCACTTCTCTAAACATAAATGCACAATGGTAAATAACTTTAAGAGCTATTGCACATGTTGCAATAATTTACTTCTAATCAAAGTAGCAAAAGAGACTAAAGAAAACAAAGTGTTATGAACCGCATGCTTTAGTCATATCAAATTGCAGTTTTCTAGTGAACAATAACCAGAAGAAGTAATATTAGTGAAATAATAATTATACTAATGTATATTTGTTTTTAGAAACGGAAGCACACTGTACTTAATGAATAAAAAAAAAATCACAAGGGGAAACCATCTGCAGCTAGACTAATCTATTTTTACATGAAACGAAGTATAGAAAAACTGCTGAACTGATTAATTAACAAGTTAATTAAGGCCAATCTTTTAAAAAACCAAAAGCAACCCATGAAAAAAAAAAAAAACCCAAACAAAAACCAATCAAAAAACCCCATAAAACACCAAACCATTTGAGGGGGGGTAATTCCAACTGAGAATCAGACCATGCATCCAGGAACTGAAATTGGTGCATCATTTTAGGCTTTTGAAAGCTAAGGCTCTGATTAGCACAACTTCTTCCAAAATCAGGGCAATATTTTAGACTCTTATGTTAAGCTGTCCAAGAGAGAAGTAGTAACCAGTCTCTTTTCTTTGGTTTAGGGAAGATGACACGATATTGCAGCTCAAATCTTGGCAATCCAAGAGGCAAACTGGCATAGCACCTCGAGCTGCAGTGGTGACCGTGTCCTGCCTGGTCCTGAGCACCCAGCCAGGCTCTTCCTACATGTGTAGACATGGCACTTCGGGACATGGTTTAGTGGTGGACTTGGAAGTGCTGGGTTAATGGTTGGACTTGATATTAAAAGTCCTTTCCAACCTAAATGATTCTATGATTCTAAGCAACACTCCTGGGACCAGCTCCTCCCCTGCCACTGCTTTCCTGACTGCCCACCACAAGGAAAAGCAATGAAAACATCTAGTCCTAACAGCAATACAACCAGAGAACAGAAAGAGAGAGAGAGAGAGAGAGACTGTTAATTTTCTTAAGTGTTTCTATGGCCTTGGGGCAGCACGGGCCAACAAAGAAGAGACAGACTTGCGTGAGGCAAGTAGAAGCTGGCCTGTGACAAGAAACTTTAGGAAGCGAATTACAATAAATTTGGCATCCTTCACATGTTGCTTTAAACCTGCACAGAAGTTTATCATTTTTGAATGTCTGCTGCCTGTATGCTCACCCACCACCATAATGTCAATACAATGAAACCTTTCCTAAACACACCCTAAATTTTAGGTCCGCCATATGTGCTGCTCTCCTTACTATCTCACTATCCTTGCCTATGTCTTACCTAAGCTTGAAAGAGACTGTTTAGCCCAGAAAATTTTACGTTTGAAACCCCCATTTGGACCTCCTAGAACATCAAATGTCTAATCTACGCTAGGTCCTGTGCCATTCCCCGAGAGCATGTGGAGTAAGACACAGCAGGAAGAAAATGTGTTTGGACAATATCCACACACATAGAAGCTTAAGTGGAATTACTCTCCTAGTCTGTGTTCTGGCTTGAAACAACACGTTTGGATTTCAGTAAGTGGATATTTGCGAGAGATAAAATACAAACTTGAGCCTCGTGTTAAAAATTACTTCAGAAGATTCATGTGCTTCATATTTTCTCAACTTACTTTGGATGGAGCTTTTCCTCTTGGAGGATAAATATGGAAAAGTCATACCCACATAAAGTAAGACGTTTTGCTCGGAGAGACACAGCAGTGCCAGCTAAACAAAGAGTCTGAATCTTGCAATCACAACAGCACAGAGTGAGCCAACTGCACATCAGTAAGAATGAACAGAATTTCTGTAAGATGAAGGAAGCAAGAACTGAATTCAAGTTACCACAAATTAATTTAATCTGCCTCAATACTCAGTTCCCACACAGTAAATAAAATGTACTGTGCAACATAAGCTGTACAGAAGTAACTGAACATACACTGCAGCTGCAAAGCCAGAAATTTGGTGGAAGATGAATGTAGCATTTAATGCAGAATAACAAATACCAATATCTACATGATACAGATATTATATTAAAACATAAAAACTTATATATATGAAAAGTACTAGCCAGGGAGCAGGCACACACACTTGTGTGTATAATATCAGAGAGATAGCAGCTTAATATGCTGCTTCTTCATAAACCTGTTTAAATGAATCAAAAGCAGAAGCTGAACACTACTGACCTTGCCAGGGATACGAAACTTGATTCACATCCGACCATTTGAGCACTTCTTTACGAGCATCTTTGCATAAATTAAAACTTCAAGAGCAGTACCTGCACATCTGCTGAGCTCTGAAGTTCAGAAATGGAAATCACTTGTCCCATAATAAAAGATCAGCAGCCTACGTACGGCACAAGGTATTTTACAACACGACATGCTCTGTGGCCTCTTGCAAATTGCTTTATTATTTGGAAGCTTAAACACAGTAAGTGTCTTGATGGAGTACATCTGGCTTTTTACATCAGGAAAGAGATTTTATTTTTGATACAGCAGTTGCCAGTATTGGTCTGGGGAAAGGTACTGAGGAAATGACGCCTTTTCTGCATTATTGCAAGAAATTAGGGGTTTCACCAGAATACACCGTACAGTCTCAAACACTTAGGATTTAGGGATAGAGGTCTCTAAAACCCACGATGAAAACCAGAGAACTGCAAATCTTAAATACTAGTACTGCCCTTATTTCAGCTTTTTAAATTTCTGATTTAAATGCACAAATAGACAAACATACGTAACTCTAATGAATTTCAGTACAAACTGATTGTGCTTAGCACTTCTGAAAAATCAGGGCCTGATGACCATATAATCAACACGCGATTTTTCAAGAGATCTTACGGCAGTCAAGAATATCAGCAATGCTCTTTCCAAATTAGAAGCTGAGTGAGGATAAATTGTGTTCTAATTAAGCAATCTGAGAATACAAAGTCTGATGTACATTTCCTTGATCAGTAATCATAAGCTATCCAGTTGACTTCTTAGGGTTTAATCAGGCCCAAAATTCTAACAAAGAAAAAAGCGTCGCTCTGTTCATTTTTATCCAGTGAAACAATTAAACAAATCAGGCTAGCACAGAGGTAAAATTTAGCTAAAACAATGAAGACTAGCGCTTGTCTCCTTCAATCCAAACCAACTGAAAAAAACCCCACCACCAAAAAACCAACTCTGAGTCAAATTCTGTCACTATGGCCTTCCCTTCTTTTGCGTACACACGAGGCAAGGAAGGGCGTGCGGCCCAAAGCACAACGCCACGGCCACGGCCCCGCTGTGCACAGCACAGGTGAAAGCTGGGGTGCCCTGGGAAGCGCTGCGTGCTGGGCACCCGCTGCAGGTCCTTCAGCAGCCTGTGCCGCTGCATCCTACCAGTCTCATTCTGGCGTGAGCCTGGCAACCTCAGGGATCAGGGAAAGCCATGGGATGTCGCAGCAGTACAGGTACAACAGCAATGGCTGCGTGCTCCTGGGCACACACTTACAAATATCACTTCTTGGCTATTTTTGCAGTTCAGGTGTTGCCTAGAATACAAAGTGAAACATCAGATCTGCTTTACCATGGTCAAAATATTTTTTAAAGTTCTTCCAAGGCTTTAGTACACTCAACACCTATGCTAAATCCAAGCGACACAACAATCTGAGGAGAACAAGTTAATCTCCCATCTCAGAGATTAAATTCAAAGCAGAATCAGCAGCAGCCCTAATCTAGGCAAAGCAATCGCTTCCTCGCATTCCAGGTCTTTGTCAATACTACCTCAAAAAAGCAATGTAGATTATATCTTGGTTGTGCTGAATTATCTGCTGTGCCATGATTAAATGCTAAAGAGACATATAAACACCTCGCATCGTTCTTTTCACAGAACTACAAGAAAAAAACAAACCTATTTTTCTGAAATGAACAATGATGCAGCTCTTTCCTTCTACTTCTAAACAATACAAATACTAAACACAAAAAGATGATGAGGTTGATGCATTGAAAGAAAAAAGTTAATTTAGTAAACCCACAGAAAATCCTTGTTAGCCAGTATTAGAAACCCAGTCTTCAGTATTCCTAGTTCTTCATTCCTGTAACTCTACCACACTGTTTTCTCAAGGAAACCACATCATCTGCTATCACAATGACTAACAGGCTTTTCACAGAACCACACGGCCACCTTCCAAGCCAAACTCATCTTCAAAGGCAGATCACATTACTCAGAGTCAGGAAGAAAAGCAAGCATTGAAACACTCAGAAATATAATAAAGTACCACAAGGAGCTGGTGCCTCTGTGGCCAGCTTTCACCCGGGGATTCCAGCCTTCACTGGGGTTTGGCGGGGTGGGACCAGTGTTTCTTCTCAGCAATACAGACTCTGGTTTTTGCTATACCTGCTTCAGTTCTTCTGTTATTTGCTTTAATTCTCTACATTATTTTGTGCAAGGCCGTAGTTAAATGGAATCTAAATGTTCTGAAAAATGTATTCAACATATGCTGTAAAGAAGCAAGTTATCTCACTCCTAACCATGGATATCATGAACTCACTCTCTTGTTGTAAGCCCCAAACATTTGCCAGGTGTTCCTTCTTTTGTCCACACATTTTTGCAGTGTTTGAGGCAAGAACAGGTTGAATGACTGGCTGTTGTCCCAGAACATGCCTTTCAAAATGGTATAAAAGTGTAAGTCACTTATCAGTCTCTGCCAGTGCACTGCAGCCATCTCCTCGGCACAATATTAGACTAGAAAATTACATGTTGCTCTGGCAAAAAATAACCAACAAAAAATAACCAACAAAAAAACCCCCCATTGCTTACCCACACTATCCAGATAATCACAGGAAGGGGGAAAGGTGGTTTACTGGATAAAGTCTCGGACTTTGTCATAGTTTCTGTATCCTACCCTGACCGAGCCCACCCTTGAGCAACTGTGGACCAATCACTTGTTATCTGTAAGTGTCCTTATCCATATCCTTCGCAGGAGTGCTGAAGGTAAATTACCTTACCACTTACAAGGCAATCAGATACTAGCGCAGCGGCTCAGTCAAAGGCTTTGTGTCTGCGGCTCCCAGCCTGCGGGGCAGGAGTTCATGGCGTGGGAGGCAGAGGCAGCAGTAACCACATTAACTCTGCCAGACCCGAGCTGTCGCTGCGTACACGCAGCGCAACCGCTACTCCAGCCCGCTCCCGAAACCAGGGCTGCTGAGACACACTGTGCAGGTGTCCAAGCACATCTAGACAGAAACAGCCCACTGGGAGCAGGAATATTAGCTTGTTCTCAGCATTGCTGGAGCCAAAGAAATGCCAGAACTGGTCTTTGTGCCAGATGGGTTGGCTGGGGAAAAGCCATGTGCACAATCACGCAAGCCAAGGCAAAGAAGTAGGGCCCTGCCCCAGGAGCCTAACCTTAGGGGTTATAGCAATATAACCAATTTTCACAAGTGAGCGTCACCTACAAAAAGGTTAAAAACCACTGCCCTGCAAAATAGTATTATCTGAGGTACTGTGTACTAATTATATTTGCTGAAATAAATCACTTAAATGTGCATTATCACACTGCACGAGGTGCACTGGTGCATAATATAATGGCTAGTCGATGGCAAAACACATAACTTTAATGCTTTATGTGCACTTAGTGTTTTCTGGGACTTTTATACAGGTATATATGCGTGTGTGTGTGTATATATATATAAAGGTAGGCTGTGTATATATATAAAGGTACTATTCCCATTTTTACGTATCATAAAAATGAGTCCAGAGAGATTAAAAGTCTTCTTTCCAAATGAAAAATGATTCATCCATTTCACATATTTTCCAATCAACCTTTTCATTTAGTTTTCCAATAACAAAATAGATATAAAACATATTTCAGAGAGACCAAGGGTGTATTTATCTTCTTCAGCTCAGATATAAGACTTTTGTCTGAAGAAGGCACTGAAGTAAGAAAAACTAAAAAGAAAAGCATAAATATATACTGTCATCACTATCATGGAACCTTTCAGTGCAGAATGCTAAATGTTGCTCTATAGACTTGGCTCTGCACAATGGCAAGAGTTTAACCCTATTTCAAGATTTATACAAATCTTCTCCAAAGATTACACAATTTGATACACTGAGAATCACAGCAAAGAGAACATGAAGACACAGCACTTTCTGAAAAACATACAGAAACCTCTGTACAGAAATATTTAGGCCAGCAGTGCAAGCCTGGCGACATTTTCCTGATCAGGGTACAGCCTGAAAACAGCCGTTTCCCTGGATGGTCCAAGGCAGAGCCTAAACATTTTCATGGCAACACAAGAATAATTGTACTGTACTTTCCAATTCCTTGTGAGTCTGGAGTCAGGTATAACAAAAAATCATTCCTGAAGCTTTTACAGCACTACTTTGGATTTTACATAATCCAAGCAGCTAGCACAAAAAGCTGTTTTCCAAGGAGGCAAAAACCCCACTAGTCATAGGTGTTTAAATTCAATACATAACCTTTATTATTTCAGAATTGCCACAGAATGTGTTATACATTGTCCAAAATATTATTTTTTTGTTAAACCTTACTTCATAAAAAAAAATTGTACAAGAAAGAGTCTCTCAAAATAAATTACTGAAAGAGCTGTGTCAGAGAGAAGATCTAATAGGAGACAAGACCTCAGCAATACCTAGGCGAGCTTTTTAATAAATCAGCCTTCCAGATAATGCAGATCCTTTAAGGGGGAAAGGTCTATCAGCAGAGGTCTGGAATACTTCTGTTGTTCTAAAAGGCTGTAATGTCAAGTTTTACCACTGAGAAGTTTGGCAAGTGAACTATTAATGAAACTAAATCTACTGAACACGGCTTTCAGGATCAAGTCATTTCTCTGTTTCTCAGGTAGTACTATCACCACCTCCCAGCAGCGCTAACTTTTGTCAACTGCTGAATTTTGCTATTCCATCTTACACCACGGTCTTTGGATGATTCTCCATAATGCATACTGCACACCAATCTAGAATTTTTTCTGTTCAACAGCAGTATCAGCAAAAAACCTCTAGCTTTCTTGTTCAAAAGAAAAAAAATACACTATCTTACTATACTGTTCTTTCATGGGCTTTCAGGGTTGGAGCATTTTTTTCAGAAATATTTCAAACAGTAGCCCTTCAGCCCAATGAAAGCATGAAAATAATCATTAAATACAGTTTTTCCTTTGCGCTGAACCGCTTGATAATCAAATGGTGGAAATAAACACTGATACATTAAGAATCATTAGCATGAAGACTTACTGACATACACCAGTAAATACAAGGTTCCTGGAGGAGCTTCCTGGGACAACTCAATTTCACAGCTCCTGGGAGGCCAGTTATTTACTACCTGGACCATCTGTTTCTGAACATGCAGAAGAGGTAAAAATAATTTGTGTAGAGTACATGGAAACAGTAAGAGGAATGTTGCATAATGCTGGAGTAAAAACACCAAATATAATGCAATATAAACGTTGCACTGAGTCAAAACTTTTCAAAAGGTTATTTCACTTTTTAAAAGCAGGCAAGACACAAATAAATACAAGAAACAAACAAGTATTTCTCTGCCTTCAGGGCAGGACCAGCTGCAATATTACATGAGTGGCATTTCTTTCATATGCAGTGGAATTTGGTTTGAATCCCTTATTAGTTGGGATGGGACAAAAAGAAAGTAACAAACCATTCAAATACGAAGTCCTGTTGAAGTTGCCTGACTTTTCAAGGCACCAGCAGTTAATTTCAGCTACCACAAACAACAGGTTCTGTTATTCAAAAGGTGAAACCATGGGTTAATGAGTAAAAATAAAGGGTATCCTAAGGTGCCGTATGAAAGCCCTCACACAGTTTATCACTGGGCAGAAAACAAGCCAACATTAAGCCAGCAGTTATTTTTGAAGTTTTTTTGTGTGCGAATGAAAAAAAAGCCCAAACTAAAAAATCCCACATGATGAAACAGCAAAATCTACACAGGAGAATTTCAGCTATGAAAAGGATCGGTCTTGGTCACTGGGTGCTGCAGCTGGGCTAAAACTTCTCAAAATGCGATGTCTGATGTGACCAGCCTTCAGGGGCTGATCCCAGTCCCCATCACCTGCTGCCTCAGGGCCATGTGGGTGCCTGGCAATCTACCGTCCCTGACCCTTGACGTGGCAGAGCTGAGGGACAGCCAAGCCGCCGTGGAAGCCAGCAGGCATTGCCCAGGGATCCAAGGACTTGTGCATGGGGCAGAGCAGAGCCGCCAGCACAGCCCAGCTGAGGCCAGCCCAGGGTGAGGAACATCAGCGCTGGTCTGGGAACCACCTCCCTGCACCGACCCCACATCGCATTCCCACCAGTGCCCACGGCGCAAGGCGTGCTGCATCGGCACAGCTCCATGCCTGCAGAGAAACAGCTTTCAGATGGCAGCTGGCTTTCCATCAGCTCGGAGACCAGGAAAATTAACTGCCTAACACCATCGTGATGAGGCACCCACTGAGTTTATGCTGCCCAGCAATTCTCTCAACAGTACCGTACCAAATACTTAACGGCTGCATTTACCACGAACAAATTTACTGCAAGCTAGAAAAACACTCTCTAGCAAAGATGAAATGAAGCAGCCCATTGAAAATTTCGACTAGCTGGAGAAGACCAAGTGTTGCCTTATCTAAAAAAGCATTGCTGACATCTTGCAGAAACTAATCCTCATTGGGATGCTAAACCTCATGCAGCTCTCTACTATGTGAGCTTGAAGAGGCTCTCAGAACAAGGCTATAGGTCTTTTTTTTTAATAAAATACACCTGTCTAATCACTTTCAATCAGTGAAAAAGAAAACACCATCACCACTCATCCCCTGGGGCTTTGCTGCTCGCTTATCTGACATCCTCTGCCCAGTTTACCCAGCCTGCCTCTGATACCATAATTAAAATGCAACTATAAGCTTTTGGCTGCCACTTTAATTATGCACCGTTCTCACTTCTCCTGCATGGAGAAGGCAATTGAATTTACAACCTGAAGAGACTGTGTAATCATACTGGCAGACACCAAACACTGAAGTGCTCCCGCATTACCAGAACAAACAGAACGCAGGGAACTGTAAAGTCTTTCGGCAATGCTTCGTGTTCCCAGTGTCAAGGGGAGAGCAAATCGCACAGTCCTACCCATTATCTTTGTGGCATACAGTTTTGAAAACACAGCTTCACCCCAGATAGTCAGAACAACATACTCTTTACATGTCCTTCTCTGTCTCAAGGCCATGATTTTATTTTTCTGAGCAGCCCAGCAATGCAAAGACACTCCAGTAAAGAGCCATTGAAATGTGGCATTAATTGAACAATGAGGGAACGGATTCCATTTTCTATTTAAGGTATAAAAGCAGCTATGATAATTGAATTACATAGTGTTTCTTTCTTCAGAGTGTCTGAGACCACCATAACAGTAAGTGGAATTTAGTACCGTGAAAAGAAAGAGGGAGAACAACTCTTAAGTGTAATGCCGTATTCACAATAATGATAGCAGCAATAATAAGGAAGAATGTAAAAACAGGAAAAGAGGCTGACTCCAATACTGTGTCCAACTAAAGTAAAAGGAGACTAGAGAGCAGTTAAATACAAAGATTGCAGTTTGGCTAAAACCTCTGGATAAACATCTGCCACCTTGCAAAAATTGCTAACAGCTTTTTCTAACAATGAGAAGTCATAAAAACATATGTGTGAAATCTCCCCTTTAAAATGTGTGGATTGCTGGAATCCCTTGGACAGAAAAGGTTCACAGTAGTTAAGACCTTAATGTGATAGAAGAACTTCAGAAAACTCACAGACCAAGGGGAAGAACTTTTTGACACTGAAGTTGACTTGTGAAATCATGACAGAGAAAAAAAGGAGATAAGGAAGAATCTCAAGTCAGTCAAAGAATTCTGCTTCTCTGAGACATGGGGGCAAGGAAAGAGTCAGCAGAAACAAAGGGGAAAAGACACTAAGTAAATACATTCTATGAACTCTTAAAGTAGCCTGATAGTAATCTACATAGAAAGGAAGCTTCCTGATAATTATGTGTGTTATATGTATAGTTCATATACAGATCAGCAAGTAATTTGGCACAATACAACAGGTCGGAAGATGAGAGCAGGTTCCAGACCCCCTCTTCTACACTACATGCTGTTTGAATAGTGCAGGGCAGTACATTTGGACGAGACTTAGTTTGATACATCAAAAGTCCCCATCACCCATGTGCTCTGCGGCAGTCTCATGGATCGGGCATTGTTTCTGCCTCTCACATCCTCACTAGAATAGGGAGCCCATTTGTATCAATTTGGCAAGATACTAATAATTTAGTAGATACTAAGTTGCAATTCCGTATTTGAAAAATCCAATGTGATTAGACTGGTTCGATATCAAAGCTACGATACAGAATGGCAGTGCACAACCTTCCTGTTTCTAAATTAATATGCAAAAGTCTTTGTAATATCTACAGAGACATACTCAACATGTCAAGGCTTCTCTACAAGGACCTTTTATCAACCACATTTTTCAAGGAATGTTCAGAAACAGAGAAGTCAAGCTTAAGAAATTCCAAAGTCAGAATATTTTTTTTCTGAACATCTCTAGTATTATAAGTGAAAGTTATTTTCATTATATTATTACCAGTAAACGACAGCTATATATAGTTTTAAGTAGTGGGAAACTTATTACGTATCCCTAACTTAACAAGGAGTGAACCAAAATCTAATTACTTGGAAAAAATCAACCCTATCCAGCTAAACTGTTGCTATTAGGTAGCTGTGCCTCTCCATCCCAATAACAGTTATTTTACAAATTATGTATAAAAAAGAAATTAAGATATCTGTTCATTTTTAGTAATTTTCTTGCTACTGCTATGTGTGAAAGATTTTCATTCACACTCATTTATCAATTCAGACAACTTCACTAATGGGTGAATTTATTAAAATAACAAAAAAATCAATCTGCACCTTCAGAAGGGTATCACAGCTGAGTACATGCATATGGCATCTGGATCAGGAATAAGTATGTGTTATTAAACACAACTCTAAAAAATTATATTTATCTTTGACATAGTCACAAAGGCATATGGATGCCCAGATAGGAAGGATTTTATTTTAAATTAGCGTTTCTGAAAGAAATATTCACAAACATGGGAATGCAGAAGAGATGTTAAACCGAAGAGTTAAACATGGTATAGAAAGAGATCATAAAATCCTGTAACCTTGTACTCTGCCAATGTAGACTACGGAGTTTTTAGCTGCCAAAACTGCTTGTAGTCAATGTTACATACACTGAATTGATCAACACACAATGTGATAGTAATTATAATATTTAGTGTTCTCCAAAAAACCTGCTGTCCACTGATCTTTTTAAGGTGCTTCATAAACGAAGCCTCATAAGGTAAGGATGTTATCAGAATTTTATGGGCACATAAACTGAAACAGAGAGCCGTTCATTAATATTGAGTCATGTGGCCAAAACCTAGTTCCCTGGTTTCACCGTGGTCTTTTTCTTCTTAAAACAGCCCTTCCTCAAGTGGCACATACATTTCTCCAGTGATAACAAATTAAACCACATGAAAACTGATTCGAGTGGGTGCTAACAGAACGTAATCCATGTTTAAGTTTAGCTAGTATTTAAAAAAATTTTGGGTTTTTTTTTTTTCATGCAGGATATTAGAATAATGTATTTCAGTAAACAGAAACATATGGGAACTTCTACATTAGCTAAAGATCTAGAAATGGTGTATCTTTTTTTAACTGACCTTTTAGCTAGCTGTTAAAAAACAACAAAAAAAACACAAGCAAAAAACTCACAGCTGATCATCGATTTTTCCAAATGATATCAAACACCAGTCCTACCCATCGAAGAGGACTACATTTTTAAGCTAATGTCTAATTAGTGCACTTTAGCAGAAATATAAGAGCAAAAGCTACCCTCTACAGGGCATGCAAGTCAATCATCGTCAAAGCTTAAAGACCGTTCCGTGCCTATTTTCTGCATCACAAAAAAGTAGTCTGGAATGAACCCCAAACCACACATCTGTGTAGGATGCTGATAGACATCTTGATACGGTTTCACTATTTCAATTTACTTGCATATTGTTTGATACAAGCTCAGGGAAATATGGCAAGCAGTGCCATGAACAGAGGGGAAAAGAACTAACTCTCTGTTCTCTTTTTATTAACCGAGACTCCACAGAACTCTAAATTTATGAAATACTTAAGAAAAAAATTATTAAATTATTCATCAGTGATAAGACAATTAAGAAGCAAACTAAAGAGCAAGTGGAAGCTTGGTCCTGAGGGAGAACAGCTGGTCCTCTCATTAAAAGTACATTTTGGCAGCAAAATACCCTCTGAACAAAAGGAACCTGCTGCTAAAGCAGCCTCAGAGTCAAATTTAGGAGAAAGTGACAAAGACAGACTCACGTGAAGAGTAAGGTGGGTACACTCCGGGTATCGCTGTGTGGCTGGTGCAAGCTGCATACCCCCTGCTTTTGGCAAAAAGGTGCATTTTGGAGCCACGGCCTTAGATGGTAGCCGCCCCAGCCATTGGCAACTGTGCTAAACTACAGCAAAATTAGCTCAAAACTCAAGGAGAGATGTTACTTGTATCGAATAAGCCCTCAGCTGAGGATGGAATCTAGTGGTGAATCGCTCTGTGCCCCTGCTTCAGATGCCACGTTTATCAAATAGAAAAGCGTGCTGCAGACCCTGCAAAGGGGCACTGGGTTGGTAAATAAAGGAGAGTTTCATGAGCAACACGAGCACTGTCCATCTGTACAGTGGACAACCACCCGTGGTCAGGAAGGGATATTTCACCTTTGCAGTGTGATGGTGGAGGTGCTAAAGAGAAAGGAACTGTACAATGTTAGTTTCATGGAAAGCCTTTCAGAGGTGGAAAAGTGATGGAAAAGGAGTAAGAAAGGCAACTATGTTTGGCCCATGTGTGGGGCTAAACTACAGCAGTTTCTCTATCACACCATGACCACTCCCCAGCTGAAAAGGGGAATCAGGAAAAGGAGAGGAGACCTGCCAGTCAAAACCAAAATGGATTTAATGAAAAAGCAAAACTAATATTAATACCAATGCCAGAATTAAGTATACAAAGTTATACTCAGCCCAGCAAATGTGCGGTGGTCCCAACAAACAGGAAAGCACCCTCAGGAGCAGAAGGGTACGTGAGCCCCTCCAGGGATGGGGAG